>LPNX011070618.1:610204-686728 GCA_001517045.1 Pseudotsuga menziesii | reverse complement strand
CCTCAAGTTTGTGGAGAGGGTGCACCATTAAACCCAGACATCATGGTACTGTGCTAGCTAGGAAGGGAGGTTGTATCAGTGGTAAGAAGGGATTTTTGCCAATGTTTTTATTTTGTTATTTTCTCAGTCTTCTCAGTCCATATCTGAGCCACAACAAGAACTCTGTCAAGCAATAGTGCAGTGATATTGCTGCTATTAGAAATAGTAGTGTACATTCTGGTTGGACATTGAAGAACATCTACAGGAGTTATGTTGTGTCTACAAGACCACTAGTTTGCTGCCAACCATTGCCATAGTTGAAGCAGACTTCCTATAGCAGCAATAGAACAAACTGATCTAGAGAACAAGGGGTTGGCACTATTCCTCTCCAATTTAAAATTAAATTTTTGATGTCGGCTCAATAAAGGTTATATTCAATGTTAGTTCAATTAAAAAAATGAGAAGTCGGCCTCATTAAAATTGCAATGTCGGCCCAATAAAAATAGGATGTCGGCTCAAAATTGATGTCAAAATCAATATAAATACCCTCACGTTTTGTTCATTTTGACGGGGTGATTTTATGTGGAGAGCTCTGCGATTTGATGAGACAACAGAGGAAATTTTTTTTTGGAGAAGAAAGATATCAGCGTGGAAATATCAACAATGGAAATTTTTTTTTGCAGCTCGTTTTTATGTGGAAATTTTCTGAAGGAGTAATTCGCTGAGCTCTGAGGAAATTTCGGGGGTTATTCTTATGTGTGGCAGCAGTAAGGAAGATCGTGGTTTTCTTTGACGCAAGAACTTCGCTGGAGGTGAATCTTGTGAGTATTTTTCTGTAGCAGCAGCTGGAAATTTATTGGGACAGCAGTCAGCATGAAATTTCTTTTGGGACATCGTGGGAGCAGTAAAGCTTGACTCAGCCACAGTGAATTAGTGAAAAAAAAAAATTTTAAAAAGGGGGAGCTGAGATCTTCGCTGTTAATGGCATCTTATGAACATTTCAGACTTATGTGTCCAGCAAATTTTTTATAGATTGACAATTTGTCATTTGGAAAGATCTGAGTTATGTTAAGAGATTGAAGAAGATTTGAATGAAAGCATATCGATCTTCCTTTACTAGGAAAAGAAGTGAAAGGGAAACGATTAGATATTTCCAGGCTGAGACAAAATAATAAAGGCATAGATTTAGTGTATTTGGCAACGTCCCACTCCATTTAGCAGCGATTACACTTGCTGGGCAGGGATCTATCTTCTCTAGCTCGATCTGTTGATTGGAGCTGTGATTTACACTTGGGAGATCGTGGTTTATCATTCTGTTAATGTGTACTGCCAGGAGAAAATCAACCCAAGTAGTGACTGGAACATTAGCAAGCAAGAAGATCTAGAAGTGGTGGCTGTAAAGAGGACTTCCTTGTACTGGTTTACTGCTGCACATTTTTTTGCTGGTGGCCTTCTACAGACATCTGGATCTGAAGGCATCATCTATCCCATATCAGCTCTGTTTAAGTGGGTAAAATATGAACAAGAAGCAGGCTGATATACACAGTCTACTGAGGAGCAGAATTCGGTGAAACAGTTCTATAAGTATGGGTGAAGCTTGTTAAGGTCTTGAAGAAAAGGTATGGCTGATTGTTTTTGCATTGCTTGACGTTGTTGGGCTGAGTTGATAAGGTTGTGGGTGCAAAGAAAGATGAACTTGAGAGAAAAGTTGTAGCCCTTGCTACACAGACAGCCCCTGCTACTGCACAAACCTAGACCTTGAATACCTTGCTCAGAATTTTCGAAAGACTGTGGCAGCTCGCAGAAGTAAGTGCACATACATCAATTCATCTCTGATTTCTATGGTTCAAAAGATAGAACAGATCTAGGGCATGGCTGGAGGCATATATTCATCTACAGCACTTCAGAAGGTAAGTTCAAAGATCATGTATTCAAGTTGATCAAGCAGGTAATCGGCATGTTGGTATTACTCTTCCAGTCTTGGTTTTTGATTGGGTAAGCCTCAGTGTTATTACAGCTGATTGTATAAGAGTTGGAGAACTCCTTAAGACTTGGCTTTGGATCTTATCTCTTTTGTGAAGAACTTCTTGCATAATTCTCAGTGATGACAAAATAGGATGATATAGCCGCAGGAGATGGTCATCATATCTGAAACCTTGAACATTTCAGAAGGTACCTGAAGATGTTGCACTGGGACATTCCATGATGATAACATGGACAGATCTATGATGTCATTTTGCCTGATAAAGATCTGAGAAATGCATGAATGGTAGATGAATATTTTGCTATGATATCCTATGATGACAGTCTTCCAGAATTTGAACAGTTGGAGCTTGACCATGTTGATGACACTATCTTGATGCCTATGATAAGCTGGCGCTGAAGATGACCTTTGTAGCAGTGGTATTTTGACTAGCAGAATATGAATAGAGAAGACTGAGATAACTAGTGCAGCAGTGTTGTTTAAATTCTTTGAATACTTGACATGTTCAGTTGAGTCAAGTTATGATCAATGGCAATGTAAAGAACACCATGATGATGATGACAGTATTTTGTGGTGAGATACACCTACAGCAGTGCATTCATGACATGGTGGTGATGAGTGAAGTATGAATGGCCAGCAGTGTTGTTAGTATTACAGCAGATTTTATATGATGAGCAGAGATGATTTGCAGCAGTTGATTGAGTTGGAAAGTGGATTCAGTGTTAATCAGCAGATCTATGACATCCAACAACAGAACATATTGAAGAGACAGACAAAGTTGATGTGACTGCAGATTGATGACTTGATGTGACAGTAAGCCTTAATGTAAAAGCAAGCTTGTCTTGCTTGTGAGGTTAGGATACCTCAAACACTTCTTAGCAGGGTCTAAGAAAACCAGGCAGGGTCCTGGATTAAGAGTAGGTGCTCTATTTATCAGTAGGTGCTTATTTTGCCTAACGATTGTAGCCGAACCACAATTAATATAAAAGATTACAAATTCATATGATGTGGTGTTCTTCTGTGTTATGGGTATTAATGATTTAATTGCTTCTGATTTATGAATGATAATGTGAATGATGTTTTGATTATATTAGAGTAATGGAATGATGAATTGATAGCTAACCGTGATAAGCCAAGAATGTGTAAAATTGGTTTCACACTGATTCAGCCCCCCTCTCAATGTCTTCACATATCATATCTTAGAAAATTTATCATCATAACAACATAACCATAAGCCAAAATATCACTGAAATATAAACAAGCACAACCACACAAAAATAACACAAAGATTTATCCTGGGAAAACCCTAAAGGGAAAAACCCAACAAAAGCTTCCTCAATATAGATGCCCCAAAAAGATAAAAGGTAAAACCCAAAAGACTGATCCTCCTTCTTCTCCAGACACAACTCTTTCTCTCTCTCTCTCATGCACTCCATAAGTGAGTGTGTGTCTCAAATGAGAAGCACCTCACCTCTATTTATATTCTTTCCTTCACTTAATATTTAATTCAGTTATATAGGCTCGAGTAATCTTAATTTAATCGTGTAGGCTCGAGTAACCACAATTGGGGTACTAATGACCCAAATTACAATGGAGGGGACTTCCTCATGACTCTTATTAGTTTTCCCGATTAGAAACATCGAGGTATAAATAAATACAAGTGATTCTCCCTCTAGGAACATTGGGGACCACAAAAAAATACATATAGAATATTCTTCGAAGTTACAATATCTCAACACTCCCCCTTAACAAGAAGGGTATTCTACAATAACATCAACAACAACAATAGTAGGAGAGTGAGGAAATAATCAGCATCATCAGGGTGACACATCTATAGATCATTAGAAGCTTTTTAGCATCATATAGTATTCATCCTCAATCTTCAACAGCGGCAACACTTTGACCGACAGCATTAGTACTTTAGTATGCATCTTCAATATTCAGCAGCAACAACACTTTGACTGCTAGATTGATAACATCATCATCAGCACTTTGAACTTTCAATCAGAAACATCATCATCAACACTTTTACCTTTCGATTAGTAACATCATCATCAACACTTTGACCTTTCGATCAGCAACATCATCATCATCATATTCTAATCTTTCGATCAGTATCATCATCATCATCATACTTCGAACCTTCAATTAGCATCATCATACTCTAATATTTCGATCAGCATCATCATCGTCATCATACTCTGATCTTTCAATTAGTACATCATCATCATCATCATACTCTGATCTTTTGATCAGTACATCATCATCATCACACTTTGATCTTTTGATCAGTAAAATCATCATTAGCAACAACTTTCTATCCACAACATGAAGACGAAAGTCTTAAGATCACTTTTGGACCTAAGTCCAGGGATGATACAATCCTACAACATTCTCGACAACCGAAGTGACTAGATTGATTATGGGATAATCAGTCCTTATCACTTTAGGACTAAGTCCATGGATGATGCAATCCTACCACATTCTCGACAACCAAAGTCATCGGATTGATTACAGGATAATCAGTCCCTATCACTTTAGGACTGAGTCCACGAATGATGCAATCCTACCACATTCTTGAGGACCGAAGCCTCTGGATACCTTTCTGAACCGAAGTTCAAGGATGCAATCCTACCACATTCTCAGGGACTGAAGCCTCCGGATACCTTTCTAAACTGAAGTTCAAGGATGATGCAATCCTACCACATTCTCGAGGACCAAAATCACTGAATCCATTCTAAACAAAAGTTCACAGATGATACAATCCTACCACATTCTTGAGTACCGAAGTCACCGGATCCATTCTGAACCAAGGTTCAAGGATGATACAATCCTACTACATTCTCAAGGACCGAAGTATTGGATATATTCTGGACAGATGTCTTGGGATGATACAATCCCTCTTCATTCTCAAGGACCGAGGTCATTGGGTCACTTTAGGACAAGTGTTTAGGGATGATACAATCCCACTGCAACATCACTGCTCCCCCTTTCGAGGAAGGTCTTTCCGAACAACACCAAGCTTGTCATGAAAGTGTTCGAACTTTACCCGAGATAGAGGGTTTTTCAACACATCAGTGTTGAATCATCATCTTGTAACATCATCATCTGAACCATCATCATCTACATCTTCAGTATGTGAATACTGAACTATCATCATCTGTATCTCTAGTATGTGAATATTGAACTATCATCATCTGTATCTCCAGTATGTGAACACTAAAAGCATCATCTATATTTTCAGTATGGGAATACTGAAACATCATCTATATCTTCAGTATGGGAATACTGAAACATCATCATTTGTATCTTATCTCATATGTAGAAATACCATATTTCTATGTGCTTCGATGGAACAAAGGGTTCTCTGTCATCTTTATACAACTCTAGTTATCACATAGAATCACTGTAGTATCCATCTCCAAGTCAAAGAGACCTGAAATCAAATTCCGAAGCCATATGGCTTCACAACTAGCCAAGAAAGCTTCTATATATTCTACTTCAGTTGTGCTAAGAGCAACACTGGACTGTTTCCTACTAAACCATGAAATCATATCATATCCCAGACTATAACATCCACCTAATGTGCTTTTCTTGTCTAAGACACTTCCATCCCAATCTGCATCTGTGTATTCATACAATCTGTAATCATAATTTCCATCATAGCATAGATCAAAGTCTATAGTCCCTTTCATATATCTCATCACATGCTTTGTATCTATCAAGTGAACACGTCTAGGTTGAACTAGATACTGACTCAAGGTGTTCACAGAGAAACAAATGTTTGTTCTAGTATTTGTTAGATACATCAATGACCCAATAATCTGTTTGTATTGAGTCACATCCACTAGCTTTGACGAGTCGTAATATAACAACTTCATGTTGGAATCCATGGGTGTGGCCATGGCTTCACATTCCAACATATCAAGTATTTTCAAAATTTCCACTGCATACTTTCCCTGATTGAGAAAGTTTCCTTCTAAGTTTTGCCATACTTTTAGACTGAGGAAATAAGGCCCCAATCTAATATCTTTTCATCTCAAATTCTTCAGCTAGCTTCTTCTTGCAATATGTGATATATTTATCATTCCCTGTCAGAAATAGGTCATCCATATATAGTAATAGTATGATAGGTTCATCTTCTATAACCTTGAAGTAAAGGTTAGGATCAAATTTACAAAGTCCAAGCTCATCAAGAAAATATCTATCCTTCCATACCAAGCTCTAGGATATTTCTTTAGGCCGTGTAGGGCCTTCTTCAACTTGCATATGTGAGTCTTTCTGTGTTCAACTTCAAATTCTTGTGGTTGATCTATGTATACTTCTTCTTCAATCACACCATTTATGAAGGATGTCTTCACATCCATCTGGTGTAAGTCCCACTTTATCATGGATGCAAGTACCATGATAGTTCTGAAGGAAGTGTACCTTGCTTCCTAGAGCAAGTGTTTCTTCATAATTAATTACCTCTTTCTGAGAGAAACCTCTAGCCACAAGTCTTGCCTTAATTCTACCAATAGCATATTTTATCTTGCAAATCCATTTGGAAGATACCACATTCTTACTTTCTAGTTTGAGTACTATATCCCAAACATCATTCTAGTATTATTTCATCATAGCATCTTCCATGAGTTTGTCTTGTCAGGTCATCAACATATCCTAGTCTTCTGCATTCAACCTTGAAGGTTGGAACCCACTTTCCTCTTGGTAAAGTCTCAATCCATCATGTCATACCATGTCGAACTCAGAGATCTTCTGTAGTCAATCCCCCTGAAGCGGAGTATCATCTTCCCTCTTCATTCTGTGCATGTGGTTCTATGCTTGATATATATACTTCTAGTGGATCTGGTCAATAGAGTATGTCATGTCATAGTCTATTCTTTCTGAGGAAAATCATGAACCTTTCTTTGTACACTTGTTCTTGTAGATCCATATGGAAGATACTATGGACATCCTTTCAGGTCTTGAAACCATATCAAAGACATCATTCCCCGTGATCGAATGTTTCTCTTTGATCATAACTTCTTTCATAGCCGAAAAGGTTAGAATTAATGATATCACCTAACTATGTTACACAAATAGAGTGTGTCTGAGGCCTCTTACTTTGGTTTGGAACTCTCGCCATTCATTTCTTCATCTTGAGTTATATCTCATACCCATGGTGGTATTCATCCTTCGAGGTGGATCTACTACTGTCTGAAGCTCTTTCTTTCGTCACAGTGTCTCTGACCCTTGGAGCTTTAGATTCATGTTTATTGGAGTGAATATTGAATTGTCATCACTTGTTCTTTGGAACAAGTCTCATCCTTATTTTCTTGTAGGCGGTTTTACAGGACCTTTCCTACAATTCAAATGCACTAGTAGCATGGTTAGAACCATTTCATAGAACATATGCATAACGACAAATTCTTATGCATCATGCAACTATTTATCCAATACAACATCCATCCATATCTCACGAAAACTTTCTATATGTCTTCCATCTCTACCATGACATCATTTATATTGTGCACTAATCCAATATGTCAGCAAAGAGGTTTCATTCTAGATAAGTAGCAATGGAGAGTTGTATAGCACCATGAGCTGCTTACCCATCACATGCATATTAGCAGTATACTATCATTATTGCAAACATTCTATCATGCATAATACATCAACTTAATATAAAAAAATATCATGAAATGACAATTGAATACTTATATTTTATTTGTTTCATGGGTAGACTCCTTCTTGATCCTTCTACTTCATCATATGAATCTTCATTCATGGCATCATCATTTCTTATCCAAATGCCAAGATGGATAAGAGGTTCTTCAAAAATTGAGTTCTTCATATTCCCCATCGCTTGAGGGATATTCTTTGAATTGTGAGCACTTGATCTTCAGTTGCTCCCATCTTCTATTCTCTTATTATGAGTCAAGTTTCTTCTTATGTAAGGCTTTAGCCTCATTTCCCTTTGGAACTGGAACCTCTCCACTTATGTAGGTGTCCAATTCATTTTCTTCAAGAACTAGTGAAATCCTATGCTTCCATGCTCGGAATGTTTTCAGCTTTACCAATATTGTAATCAAGCTGGGGTGCTAGGTCATTTTGAAATGACAACCTCAAATGTAAATGGAAAAAGATTAGATCTTACCGATTTGAGGTGTTCGCCCCGGTTCTGGTTGATCTACGGTTTGTCAGAGGAACCCTAATTTTCAAAACTTGGAATATTTCATATCTGATTGGATAGAAAGATGTGTCTCCTGAAGGTGAGCTGAGAAGGTACCAAGGTAGCCACGCATGTCCTCTTTCCAACACCGCAGGTTAAAGCAGAATTGGTTTTACCAATTGGGACTTACACTTGTTTTCTCAAGGTGACTAATTTTAGAACTATTTAGAAGATCGAACTTGTACGGATGGCCACATGTCATCGTTTCATCTTCTAGGTCTGAAAATATTACCACAGAAAGTAAATTTTGTGACCTTTCTAGAAAATCTTGAAATATTTCATTTGTACCTTTGTATCCAGAGATATCAAAATTCTCCCCAAGTGTCATGTTTAGGGATGAATCTGGGAGAGGCTGGAACCCTAACTTGGAGGAATCATATCTCCTAGAATATAGTGTATCAGAGTCTGAAACTTGGACATAGTTTACATAAATCATATATCTTCGAGCTATGAAATTTTCATCACCTTATCCTTCTCCAATCTAGAGATATAGCAAATCTACCAAAACTATCAGTTTCAGTATTTTAAGGTTTTTCATGCCTGGGGTTAAACTAGGGTTTGACTTTCTTGGAGTTTCACCCAACCAAAAATATTGAACCAGGTCTCTAAACTTCAATTTTGATGAGGAGATTAATCCTATGCCGGGCTCACTCAAAAATTCCTCTTTTGTAAAAATCCCTAATTCCTCGCAGCTTAAACTGAAAATGCCCGGAATCAAATTCTGCTTCGACAGAAAGATGCACCCTTCAATGGAGAGTCATCCTAGCCTTCTTTTGCTGATGGATTGTGGAGAGAGACCCAAAAATTAAGAAGCCCTAGCTTCCACAGCTGCACAGTGTCTTCTTTCAGGGTGGCTCTGATACCATGCTGAATTTTAATGGTTATATCAGATCTTAAAACATTTAGCATCATAACAGCATAACCATAAGCCAAAAGATCACTGAAAGATAGACAAGCACAACCACACAAAAGGAACACAAAGATTTATCCTGGGAAAACCCTATAGGGAAAAACCCATCAAAAGATTCCTCAATATAGATTCCCAAAAAATATAAAAGGTAAAACACAAAAGACTGATCCTCCTTCTTCTCCAGCCACAAATCTTTCTCTCTCTCTCTCTCTCTCTCATGTGCTCCACAAGTGAGTGTGTGTCTCAAATGAGAAGCACCTCACCTCTATTTATATTCTTTCGTTCACTTAATAATTAATTCAGTTATGTAGGCTCAAGTAATCCTAATTTAATCTTGTAGGCTCGAGTAATCACAACTGGGGTACTAATGACCCAACTTACAACAGAGAGGACTTCCTCATGACTCTTATTAGTTCTCCCTATTAGAAACATCAGGGTATAAATAAATACAAGTGATTCTCCCGGTAGGAACATCAGGGACCACAAAAAAATACATATAGAATATTCTTCAAAGTTACAACATTTCAACGGTTTTTATCCTATAAATGTTTTTGATAAGATTGAAAACATGTTTATGGTCACTCAGAAACATGAGGCTACTGAGATGATGTTGAATGAGCAAAGGATCCAGCTAGATGACAAGGAGAAAGAATTGAAGAAAACTTTCTCTAGTTTTAATTTACAATTGGAAAACAAAATTAATGAAATAAAAGGGGTAAAGTCTGAAGTCTTTAACCTTAGAAGACAAATTGAAGCTAATGAAAGAGGGCTTCCTGGCTAAGAGAACCAAATGAGGGGAAGGGAGCCTATAGAGAGGCATAAATTATTGGATTGGGAGAAGAACCTACAAGAAATACAAGAAAGGATTATAGAAGGACAAAGGTCACTAAATCAAAGAGAAGCATATTTGAATATGGCCATGAAACAAATTGAGAAGGAATTGCAGGATGATAAGAAGAAGATTGAAAAATATCATGCAAACTTAAAGGAGAAAGAGGATAGGTATCAAATTATGGTTTCCTTAATATCTAGAAAATAGGATGCTACTAAAGAAAAATATATTATTAACAAAGAAGAGGAAGAATCTACATGTCTCACAGGAAGTGAGATAAAGAATAGTTACTCTAGTACATTCACAAAAGGTGGAGAAAGGAAAGCAATGGATTATCTTCAATCCAAATATATTTCTCCATACAAGGGAAATTAGAAGAGCAATCTATATAATAGCTCAACCATTATAGATGAAATTTGGAGTAGGGAAATACCATCCCATGACAAAACTAGTCTTGGATACAAAAAGGATAAAGAAGTTGAGAATGAGACTCCCTTGTCCAAGTTTGAGGAAGGTTATTCCTCTTCAGAAAAACAAAGTGCAATTACAAATCAGATACCAGATCAGAACTCTGCCATGAGAAGGAATTATGGAAGACAAAGGCTAAAACATGAAGCACATTAGAAAGGAATATTATCATATCATACTAACACTTGGTATGGTAACATATTCAATTACCACTGCTACTCTTGTCACAAACATGGACACAAAGCAGTGGAATGTGATACTTTTGAAAAGAAAACTCAAAAGAGTTCCTCTAGAAAGACAAAGTGTTGTATATGCAAGTGTGTTGGGCATACAACAAAGTTTTGTCACTCCATAAGGTGTTTCAAGTGTGAAGGCTTTGGTCACAAAGAAAAAAATTGCATGAATCCAAAGAAACAATACAATCAAAAGGAGGATGCTCCAAGGAGTCAAAGAAGGGATTTGAAAAGAGACGACATTCAAACTCTAGAAATAAATATGCCTCATGACATGTCTTTAAAGATTAAATCTGAGAAAATCCATAAAGAATCAAGAGAGACAAGTCCAAAGAGAAAGATAAAGAAAGTTTGGAGACCAAAGAGACGAGGTCTTAGTCTTCATGCCAAGATAGACGACTCTTATGGAAAGGAATATCTAGAAGAACACACTCATTCCATAAATGATCACCACTCCATGGTTAAAGAAAATACAAGTGTTGAAGAGGACTTGTAAATGACTCTTTTACTTTGTTAAAGAGTCCTCATTAGATGTCAGTCCAAACAAAACTGTAATATTTTAGTTGCTTCAGGTCAAGATTAAAAATGGACTTAAAAGACCTAAAGATGACTTAGATCAGAAATCAGTATGTAATTTTGGATAGGCTAGCAACCACTGTCATTAGAAAGAAAAAAAGTAAAGATAGCTTTCTATCCTTGAAACTGATAAGATTTTCCAAATAAAAGGGATGTTATGAATAAAAGAGAATTTCTTGGTTAACTGGTATTACATGTTTAAGAAAGAGCACTAAGTTAGGGGGAGCTAATTTGAAAGAAAAATCTGTCTATTATTTGAAGATAAACTCATATCCTTACCTGAGAGTGCAATAGAGGATTATACATTTGAATACAGAATGAAGTATTTTAATAGCAGCAAGAAAGGTAAAAATATTGACATTTAAGGAGGAGAAAATATATTCATTATCATTGATGTCAGAAGCCACTATGATGAAAAGTAATTGTAGGTTTGTGAACGCAACTTGCAACTATGGAAGATGTGTTAAAGCAACCCTAATTTTATCACATTGATTTTCACTCATGTGAAAAGAGATAGATGACACAATAAATAGGGGATTTATTCAACCCTTTTCCATTGATGTCAAAGGGGGAGAAATTGAAGTAGTATTGCCATCAATGCCAAAGGGTGAGATTGTTGGCAATCTGACAGGTGTAGATTGTGTAGATTGTCATTGATGGAAATCATATGTGGCATGATAGAGATGCAAGAGAAGCAAGCAAGATTATTTGTGATAACAATGATGATATATTCAAGTGCCACTATTAAATAGATCAAAAGAGCATTTAAGTGTCATTATAAAAGGCATTAAAATGACATACTCAAACGAAACTATAAAATTTTTAAAGTGGCATTAAATGGATTAAAGTGCAAATGGATTTAAAGTGAAAACAATAAAGTGCACATATAAAGTGTCTCCAAGTGAAATATTAAACAAAAGCCAAAAAGAAGAAAGAGTTAAGATATTAGTGGAAACATTAAATGAGATAGAGTTTAAATGACCATAAAATTTAAAACATTAGTGGCATTACATGGATAAAATTATTAGTGGCAACTAGCCATGACAGGGCAACAAAAAAAAAGAAACACAAAGATGACAGAGCAACACAATGAAGTGAAATATCTAAATGCAAAATGTGTAAAAGCTAAATGTCTAAAATATCTACTTGTCTATCCAATGCATTAATGTATATATTAGTTGGTTTTGTGCTATAAAGAGAGGGAAATGAATAATATGACAAGATTGTTAATTACGACTAGCCATGGTCTCTGTTTATGTGCATCAAGGTTGCTTTTCCCTGTGTGGGAAGTGTTGGGACCAGAAATGTCCCATTTTTTACCACCCTTATCCACCTCTTTTTTCCTCATCCTACCCTATTGTGCAAGATAAACAGAAATTTTTCCCTCACTTGGCCCCTCAAGTCACAAAGGTATGGTTAATCATTGTCTTATTTTTTTAATGCTTAGGATTGTGGTAATCAAGGATCTACATCTTAAAATATAAAGGTATTCCGAGATATAGAGAATGCAGGTGTAGTGGGACGAACATGCCAAGATAAGGATGGACATTCATTGCTAAAGTTGATCGCCATCCATCCCAGCGTTGCCCAAACAACGCAGTCCCAGTGTATTATTCCATGTGAGCTGTACAAGGGTAGTTGCAACAGATTGCGACAGATTTGGAGGCAACAGTGTGCCGCTGCTCAAAAGTAGCTGTGATCTGTAGGATATTTTCTCAATCAATCAGGACCATTATTTATGGGTCGAAAAACAACTTCCCTATATATTCTACTCTCATCCTGCCACGACTGTAATAGTTATTGTAATTAAGGCAGCCTAAAGATCAGAGATCTTCATGGCTGCCCAATAATAGGGATAGGATGTTATGATTGAAATTGTATAAATATGGGGAGCTATTCTGAGCCAGGGGTTGAACTTTTAACCAATTTATTGTATCGGCTATGACTGAGGTTGCGTGATTTATCTACCTCTTTAATACAAGGAGTTACTTTAGATCTCAGTGTTTTAACGTGCGTTACCTCCAGCATCTCTGTGTGAAGGCTAGGCCCGCCTTCCCATAAGGATTGCTGAGTTAATTAGGAATTATATTTATTCTGTTGTGTGATGTTGTGTTAATTTCCTTTCCTCATAGGAAGTTGCAACAGTTATTGATTTACAGTGTGTTATTAATTGCATTTCTTGGAAAGCTACAGTGGTATGGTGTGACAGTGGACTATATAAGTTAATTGTCTTTTATGCAACTGTGTGATAGCTGTGACAGCTCTATTCATCCCTGGTTCTTTTAATTGTTGTTCTGTAGATCCTTATAGTTCATTCCTTTACTTTTATAGTTGCAGAATTTCATTTTTGTACTTTGAATTTCTAGAATAGTTGAATTCAATTTATATTCTTTGGATTTCTAGAATAATTAGATCAAGACAATTGGGTGCATCATTAGATGGTTTGGCAATCAGGATTTCATTTTCTGCAAAAGTAATCTAGATGTGCTTTCTCGAATCTTTCAATTATAGATTAAGAATAGTAAAAGGTAATTGTGGCTTTATTCTTTAGAAAATAAACTAGATTAAGTGGATCTTTGGGATGAGCGTAGCTGAGCAGAGAGTAGGATTATTTGCTTACAACAACCCAGTGTTTAAGCATATATAGTGCATATTATCCTTGAAATAAAAGACTTCCCTGGGTTGACAATAAATATTGAACACTCTGTATGTTAGCTTTAATTAACTTGCATATTGGGTGCCCAACATTTTGGCATTGTTGCTGAGGAGGATAAGTATTAAACACTATCATAGTTGCATCCTATAATTATTTATATTCAACCTTCTTCAGTTTTTTTTCATTTGCATGATTTGGGTTACATGAATACAAGAAGGGTACAACATGATCATCTTATAAATCCTAGAACCCCACAGAACACTAACGTTGCAGGTGGTCGAGGTCATGGGCGAGGTCCAGATTTGGGGAGAATAACATTCATTGATGATCTGGTTCATAGAACCAATTCTTATACTAGGACTCGCTATCAGGAAACACCCATCAGAAGAATCCCTTCCAACCCTGGAGTGCCAGCATCAGGTTCTACAATGGAGAACACACGAGGAGCTGCAACACCCTAAAATACCCTTGCAGAGGAGGAAAGAGTTAGTACTACAGGATTGGCTGATCGAGATCTGATCTATGACATTAACAGGAAGGTTGTAACTGAGGAGGAGTGGGCACAGTTCCATCAGAAATTTGTCAATCAGTGGAAGAACGAAGAGGAGAAAATAAAAGAAAATATGAGTAATAGACACAAATCCGAAGAGGAAGAGGCAATGGGAGAAAATCATCATCATGAAGGTAATTCCATACCTAAAGGGATAGTGGCTACACTTCAATTACCAATTCAACAACCATAAGGGATACCCCCTATGAAAAATATATCACCATCGGTATTGCCCCGCTTTTATGGAAAAGCAACAGAGGATCTAGATGAATTTCTTTCCAAATTCGATATCCTCTGTCGCAGCTATGACTACACCACCAACACACAGAAGCTGAAACTCTTCCCTGCCACTCTGAAGGACAATGCATTATGTTGGTTTATGAGCCTAGGAGGCAGAATTGTCACTAATTGGGATAGGATGAAACAGGTGTTCTTGGATAAATATTAGGAGTATTGCAATACCAAGGATAAGAGAGAAGAACTACTTAAAATGGTACATAAGGATGATGAAAGTCTAGAATATTTTGTCGAGAGGCTTTTATATAATGTGCAGAGAGTTGGACAGCCTAATATGGGTTTAGATGTGCTCAAAATAATCCTACTTCATGGGATTAGGGATGATTTCCTAGATATGTTAAACCTATTAGGAAAAGGGGATATCTCCAAGGAGTCTTTCGAGAAAATTTTGGAACTGTGTACAAGGTACTCCAAGGGATCTTCTAGGAATAGCAAGTGGGACAAACGGGACAAATTAGAACGTGATGTCTTTGACAGAACTCAGAAGTCATCTAATGGAGGAGCCACCCATGTAGAGATAGGAAACCTCCTTGAAAATTTCAAAACAAAAATGATGAGCTCTATCTCCTCGAAAATAGATGTCCTGAGGGAAAATCAGAAACAAGTAGTAGAGGATCTCACACTAGGTGTATTCTGCCCTCGAAGTAGAAAGAACCACCCTCTGAAGGAGTTCCCACTCGATAAGATAGAAGTGTGTTAGTTGTGCAAGCTGAACCATGACACTACCCCAAGTGAAGGCTGTTCTGCAGGCATCAACTCTAGAGGTGGAACCAGCTTACATTATTGCACAAAAGAAGCCCTGGCAGCCTCAAAATCAAGGTATGACTCCAGACTCGTTTCCATTTTTGAATAACATGAATAATTGGAATAATATGCAGCACATGAATACACAATTCCCTTCATCTTATTCTAATCCTCAATGTACCCCTCTCAACCTTCAATGCAAAATTTTAACTGTTGGAACCCCTAGGTTCAGCCACCTCAGCCACCACACCAACCAAATTCTTGGTCTCCTGGATGGAATAATTTCCATCTAGGGAACCAGTTTCCTCAACAGCTTCCATCTCAACTATTTTCTCAACATCCATACCCTCCTCAATATCCTTATCCTTATCAGCAGACGCGGCGACAACTTCAGAACAATGCTTCCCCCAATATGCCAATACGACCTCAACTGCCTGCTCAACCTAATCCTAACCCAAATAATAAAATAGTCCATTAATTTGAGACTGTCAACATGCATGCTTACTTACTTACTCCTGTACCCTGCAACGATATTCACTTACGATCAGGAAAGGTAGTGGAGCCTTTGATCATTGAGGATGTTCCATCCCTTGTGCATGAAGAAGGGGTGAACCAATAGAATTTATCTAATGCGACCCCAAACATTGAAGATGTTGAACATCCTACTAATATGTCGGTTGAAACACAGAATAATACATCTATCGACACATAGCCTACCCAGTTGATTAGGGAACCACCATACCTTGAAAGATTAATGCTACCAAAGGTAGTGGGACAACCTCAGTTTAACAGCTTAGGAGAGTTAAAAAATATTTATGTTAAAATTCCCCTCCTTCAGGCTCTTCAAGATGTACCTATCTATGCTATAACTATTTGGGATCTGTGTACAAGGAAACCAGGAAGGAAACCCAGGGATCCTCTCACTGTTCATGTCATAGAGAAATTATCTGCATTGATAATGGGAAAAACCCTCTTGGCCAAATATGACGATCCCGATAATCCCACTGTCACTGTGCATATTGGGCATACACAGATACCCAATGTACTAGTATATTTAGGAGCAACAATTAATGTTATGACTATTGAAACTGTAAGAAAACATGGGCTCACTAATATCAGGCCAACCCCCATCGTATTAGAACTGGTAGATAGATCCATTATTAAACTTGAAGGAATTTTGGATGATCTCATCATATCAGTTGATTCTTGGGAGTACCTTGTTGACTTCTTGGCTTTACAACCTAAGGCATAGCTAGGAGGACACCCACTGATCCTGGGAAGGCCTTGGTTAGCTATAGTTGATGCTTGCATCATCTGTCGATCTAGGTCTATGACCATATCAGATGGCATTGAGATAAAGAACCTCACTCTCTATCCTCCAGCTCGACCAAGCTTAGAAGCTAAAACTCCTTTATGGATGGAACTAGAGGAAGAAGAGGGCATTCAGCCATTATTAACAATAGGGAAGGCCTTAACCTTTAAGGATGAAACTAAAGATGATGCCATTAATAATTTCATCAGTGAACCCACTTCTGTCAATAAGGAAATTGATCAAATTCTAAATATTACTCTAGGTGAGGAGGAACAAGAAAATATCACAGAAGAGGCATTATTCAGTGACACTCATATAGTTCCAGTATTAAAACATTCAAAAAGTGTTCCTATCGAGGTAGAGTCTGGAAAAACCCTAAATATTAACCCCATCCTTTCCCTAGATGAACAAAAGCGCCTTATCAGTCTCTGAAAAGAACACAAGGGAGAATTTTCCTGGGAGTACACAGACATGAGGGGTATTCCGTCTAATCTGTGCACCCAACATATTTACATCAAAAGTGACTCCCGACCTGTGTGCTAGCCTCAACGATGAGTGAACGCCAATCTTAGGGACATAGTGAAGGAAGAAATTCAGAAAATATTGGAAGCAAGATTTATATATCCCATTTCAGATAGCGAGTGGGTGTCCCCACTCGTAATAGTACCCAAGAATAATTGTAAATGGAGAGTCTGTATGAACTATAGACAACTGAACAAGGAAACACAAAAATACCGTTTTCCCTTTCCTTTCATCGATCAAGTACTTGACACCTTATCTGGGAAAAGGTTCTTATCCTTCCTAGATGGGTTTAGCGGGTACAATCAGATCCATATTGCTACTGAAGACCAGGATAAAACTACCTTCACCTGTCCCTGGGGAACTTTTGCATATAGAGTGCTCCCCTTTGGTTTATGCAATGCACCAGCAACATTTCAAAGAGCTGTGATTGGCATATTTTCAGAATTAGTTAATGATAGTATGGAAATTTTTATGGATGATTTTACTCCTTATGGCAAAGATTTTGAAGGAGCATTGAAAATTTTGGAAAAGGTTATAACTCGCTATGAACAGACCCAGCTCTCTTTAAGCACTGAAAAGTACCATATGATGATGAGTGAAGAAGTAGTGTTGGGGCATTTCATCTCTTTTGATGGCATCCAAGTGGATCTCTCAAAAATAAAGGTAATAAAAAATATACCTACTCCTATAACTCAAAAAGAAGTGCGAAGTTTCCTAGGGAATGATGGATATTACCGAAGATTTATAGAAAACTTTTCCAAACTTGCCTCTCCTTTGTTTTCACTGTTAATGAAGGATGTGCAATTTTTTTGGAATGAGGCATGCCAGAAAACATTTGTTAAACTTAAGGAGAATTTTTCCACAACTCCCATTTTAAGAGAACCCAATTGGACCCTGCCTTTTCACATTTCTTCAGATGCTTCTGATACTACCATTGGAGCAGTTTTAGGATAGCAGGATGGTCAAGTAACTTATGTAGTTTATTATATTAGTAAAAATTTATCCCATGCTGAACTTAATTATACTGTTACCGAGAAGGATTTCTTAGCCATTTTTTACTCCATTAACAAATTTCAACATTATATTACTGGATATCCTACATTTGTGCACACTGGCCACTCGGCCATCAAATACCTAATGAATAAACCTGTTACTAATGCCAGGGTGACTAGGTGGCTTTTATTATTATAGGAATTTGATATTACCATTATAGACAGACCTGGAAGAGAAAATGTTATCGCTAATTTCTTATATCGTTTCACTAAAATGCCAAGTATTGTTGAATAGACAGTCATCTCTTCTTCACAAGCCTTGATCTTGAGATCAGAAGGTGTGTAAGAGAAGATTAAATATTCCATATTTTGAAGGCCTTCCATGATGAGCCTTATGGGGGGCATTTTGCAAACAGGAGGACAGGACACGAAGTGCTGAGAATGGGCTACTATTGGCCGACCCTTTTTAGCGATGCAAAAAGATATGTCCAGTCTTATGATAGCTTCCAGAGGATGGGTCAGCCCAATAGATTAGATCAAATGCCTCTTCAACCATAATTAGTGCTTGAACCCTTTGATAGGTGGGCTTTAGATTTTGTTGGTCCTATCAGTCCTCATTCCAAGCAGAAATCCTACATCTTGGTCTGTACCGACTACATGATGAAATGGGTCGAAGCTATGGCTTTAGTGAAGGCCAATGACCAGACTGTGATTGATTTCCTATATGGTGAAATATTTACCCATTTCAGGGTACCCAAGGAAGTGGTTACCGATGAAGGACCACATTTTGTGTCGCATCAATTTGAAGCTCTACTACGGAAGTACCATATTCAGCACCGGATAGCTTCACCCTACCATCCCCAAGCCAATGGCTAGGTGGAAAGCACCAACAAAGTCATTGAAGCTATTCTTACCAAGACGGTCAAGAGCCATCGTAGAGATTGGGCTGATACACTTCCGGAAGCATTGTGGGCATATTGTACCACTTGGCGCAACACTACAGTTTTCTCTCTTTATGACTTGGTGTATGGGAAAAGTGCTGTCTTCTTGATTGAATTTGAAATTAAGACTTTGAAGACAGCCACAGAGGTAAACCTAGATGTAACCAAAGCTCAAAAGAGAAGATTCAATCAATTGAACAAACTTGATAAGAACCGGTTAGCCGCTGTGGATCCGACAATATTAATTCAGCAATAGAGATCCAATTGGCATGATCGATTCATCAAAAAGAAATTCTTCTGTGAGGGAGACTGGGCACTATTATACGATTCAAGATTCAAAAGAGACTTCAAGGGTAAATTATGCACAAGATGGCTTGGCCCATACCTGGTAGACATATTATTTGATAATGGTACGGTCCACATGGTAACCATTGATGAGAACCGTGCACCATTATTTTCTAATGGCCATAGGCTACGACTGTACCATAATCCCATTTCAAAGGACGCATTTACCTCACAAATTGTAGCTGATCCAGACTACCAGTTAGAACAAGGGCAGGAATTTTTCTCTGCCCCTATCAATCCTTAGTAATCGCTGTAAATCTTATATGAATCTTTGTACATAAATAAATAAATAAAAAATTTCTGTTATTGTTATCTTTTTCTTTTACACTTGATCCATTTTTTATTTATGAAATGTGTAGGGAAGCACCTAAAGAGCAGTGGTCATCATTGGGCCTGTTGACCAGGGTCGTCCTTCTGTAACTTCTTGCCCCAGAAGAAAATTCCTTGAATAAATATGTTGCAGCTGCAACACATTCCTTTATCTCGTTTCCCGCAACTGCAACATTTTCAAAATCAGTCTTACCCTGTTTTGCGCAGCTACAACACCATTTTACTTTTTCCCATTATTCCCTTTTGCGTAGCTACAACACCGTAAAACTTCCACCCTTACCCCATTTCGCGCAGCTGCAACACCATAAAAATTCCACCCTTACCTCGTTCCGTGCAGCTGCAACATCGTAAAAACTTCCACCCTTACCCCACTCCATGCAACAACAACACTGTAAAAACTTCCGCTTTTATTCCCTTTCGTGCAGCTACAACACCGTAAAATTTTTGCCCTTATCCCGTTCCACGCAGCTGCAACACTGTTTTACTTTTGTCCATTTTCACCTTTTCCGGCAGCTACAACACCATCAACTTAACTCCTTTTTCCAATTTCGGCAACTACAACACCGCTTTACTTTTTTCCATTTTCACCTTTTCCGGCAGCTGCAACATCGTCAACTTCTGTCAGCTTAAAATATCTTTCCTATTCCGGCAGCTACAACACATTTTATGGCAGCTGCAACTCCGCTACATTTGGAGGGTTTTTCTATAATCCAAGGTCATGACTGTGCTAAACTGTCCGATTTCTCTATGATCTGTGGCGGTGACTCCTCCGTTAGTGGTAGAACTCTTTCCAACTGCGGTTAGAAACTCCTCCAGATATGTCTCCGATTCCTGATGCCGGAGATTCGATTTATACTCCAACACTCATCATGTTTCTGACCAATTTGACACTATGGTTTTTGGTTCACCGGTGGAAAATTTCATTACAGCATCCCTGTAATAATAATTACGCTTAATGACTACACTTCACACGCTCTACTATTCTCCAAAGAACATCATCCATCGTGTATTTTCAAAGGTATGGTTTTTATTAACTACTTGATTAAGTATTAACTAGATTTGACAATATTAATCATACCTTCCTTTTTGTGCCCATTATTACATCATTAACTCTCCATCCGTGTGACTTAATCACTAATTATGTTACCTAATAACCACCACCTTTCCTAATTTGGGATAAATTCCAAATAATCCGATGCGCTGAAACTTTCTGAATTTACCTAACTCCATTCTCAATTGTTCATGCATACTCTGTGCTTTAACCTCGATTGTCAGGATTTGTAATTTGTCATACTGCAACATACCTCTAAAGGCAGACAAACATGGGTATTCTAGCTCAGCATGAACCTTCAAACATGCAAGAACTCAGATGAAATGCTAAAGTTTCGCTATTTTTCAAGCTACGGGTTGGACTGAATTCTTCCAACGCCTGAATGGATTTCAAAGTGAAACACCTTTACAATTCACCTTGAATCTTATAGAAACCCACTCAGAGGTTTGGGGATTGCGTATTGAAGTCTCTGAAGCCATAGTGGCTGAGGTCACTGGCCTTCCTCAGGTGGGAAGAGCTTGGTTTGTATGAAGAACCCCCAATCCTGCAGTAGTATAGGATTTTCTTAAGGAAGGGGAGCACATTCAACCGTCACGGAGGGGGATAGCGTTACAGTCACTGCCATGCCCATGGAATCAAGTAGAAATTTTCCTCAAGAAGTATATCACCTGTGAACGTAGGTATCAAATGGTCTATCACTATGAATTTCCTTTATTATCTCATCTCTATCACAGAGCTTTGCTAAACATTCCATCTTATTTATTCAACGATTTACATCATATGGCGGGGTTTTTTTGAACCCCCAAGCATCCAATCTCTTCCCTTACCCACCATGGCCTCATTAAATTAATAATCTTACGGACCCTTGCTCAACAAAACCAAACCTAGGAGCAATTTACAGGTCAAGTTTAGGAACCCGTTCTTCTGCCCGGTGTTCCAATAAAAGAGGAAATGGAAGTACCTATACTCATGGGGCCTGTTCAAAATCAAGAAGAGCCAGTCAATCCACAATTGGGGGGGAATGTAGAACAACAAGAGGTTTGAATTCCCTCCAATTTAGTTGGGAGGGAGATGAGACTAGATCAGAGGATCAGTCAGGAGATCAAGCAAAACAATTGGGAGAGGATGTACAAGAAAACCCTGTGGAAAGACCAAATAGGTTAGCTCTGACAGCAGATGTTGAAACTAGAGCAGCATTAGATGTTGCGATAGTTGAAACCAAAGATGTTAGAGGTATGATAACATAAGAAAACACAGAGGTGGTGACCATTGAATCTTCCCCTGAATGGGGAGGAACCCTGATTGAGGAAGAACATCCTGAAGAACAAGAAAATGTAAAAACTGAGAATATCCCTTCCACATCAGCCGCAAATTTAGAAACTCTAGCACCACGAAGAAAAAGGAGGAGATCAAAAGATGAAATAAAGGCATCACCACCAATAAGATGAAAAAGAACCAGGTCATCCACAGTAGCAGAAGTAGCACAGGAAAGATGGGAAACCCTAGAAGCACAAATTGAGTTCCCCATTCTTAGACCCAAAGCAATTGATGCCCCATAGGAACCGGTCGCAGAAGAACCTCAAATTGAAGGACTTATGTTTGAAAATGGGCTATTAAAAGAGGAAGTACAATCACTCTGAAAGGAATTATAAAATTGGAAGGAAGCATGCAGAAAACAAAGTGAAAGGAAGATACTCACATTGGTTGAAGCTGTAGACCAACTGGAAGGATCAAATCCTGCTAAGGCTAGTGATGAAGAAGAAATAGTGGTTTGTCCTGCATGTGGAGAAATATTTAACGAGTCAGGTTACAAGGTCATAGTTTGTGCCTTTGCAACACAGCATCCTACACCTACAGCTGTGGAAGAACAGGGACAACCTGATTGGGAAGATGGTGAGACTCTCCAAGATAAAATCTAGGAAAAGGAAGTTGTAGATGAGCAGGATGCTAATACACAAGAACCAACATCTTTGAATATTCTTGTTGAAATTTCCACCCAATTTGGGATAGAGGAACCAGAGGATGAGGTTATTCCTGATTTTGTTGAGGAAGGTTGCACTATGACCCCTGAACCCTCTCATGACACAGAAATAATAGAAATGGAACCACACCAATAGAAAAATGATGACGTCGAACAGGGAGCTGACACATAAGAACCAACATCCTTGAATTTTCTTGTTCAAATGGTCGCCCAATTAAGGGAAGAAGAACCAGGGATTGAAAACATTCTAGAACTCAATGAAGAAATTTTCAGTATGATTCCTGAACTATCTCATGACACAGAGATATTAGAAATGGAATCCCAACAATAGGAAGATGATGAAGTAAACTAGGATGTTGCTACACAAGAACCAACATCCTTGGAAATTTTAGTAGAGACTCTCGGGATGAAACAAGAATCCAACCACGAATTGGATATCATTCCTGATTTGAATTTAGGATAAGATGAACAAACTCAATCACAATCCTCAGGTGATACTGAAATCCTTGAGGAACAACTCCATATTGAAGAAGACATACTATCCCAGTAGCATGAAGAAAAAGAAGGACAGGGCTCTGTCACACAAGAACTAGCAGCCTTGCATTCCCCTGGTGAAATTGCAGCTGATAATCAGGTAGATAAGAAGATTAAAATTCAGGAGGAAGTTGTCCCATAAGAACCAACATCCTCACAATCAGCTACTGAAGTTGCCATAGGAGAACCCCAGAAAGAGGATGCTGTTACACAAGAACCAGTATCTCCAAAAGTTGTTTCAGGAATACCTATGGTTGAAGTTGTTACAGAAGAAATTATAGGAAGGGATGTTGTTACACAAGAACCAACACCCCCAAAAGTAACTTTAGAAGTGCAGATTGTTCAATGTGGCACATCAGGTGATAAGGTGTGGACCGAACTCCCTCAAAATTTTATTAATCTGGATTCTGATAAGGAGGAGCATCCTGAAGAAGAAGAGATCATGAAGCTTACAGAAGAACTCTCGATCCTGAGAATGGAAGTAAGGAAGTGGAGGAGCTAGGTGGAAATATACCAATAAGGGATAGTTTCCCTCGCTGAACATAGAAATACCATCAGGGAACTAAAGGAAAAATGGGAAGAATAACTCATGACCCAGAAACTCCATGAGGAAGAACTATAGAAGAAGCTAAGGGAGCTTAAAAAGTTCAAGTCTATGCAGGTGGAAAAAGACCAGCTGTATGCTCTTTCTCAGGAATTATTGGGCACCAGAGTACCATCCTCCTCTTACCCTGTATTTTAATTCAAGTAGTTTATTTGGTTTAAATTAAGGGCTATGAAAGAAGGGATATCATATGAAATAACAACCTCAGTAAAAATTATTGGAAACATTTTTGAGAAGTAATTTTGAGGACCAGAATTTGTTGTGTGAGCTTTTCTTGCATGAGATGGATTGTCCTTTGGACCACCATTCGAATCATGTTCCTTTTTCAGGCAATGGTCAGCTGAGGGAAAGCCTCCTTTGTGAGAAATCATGTTCAGTGGGAAAGGTCTTTCCAAACTTTTTCTCACAATGAATCCCACTCTAATCTTTGGATCCAAAGTGAACCTCAAAATCCTTGTCTTCTCCTTGCTCGACATCAAAGTCTAGTCGCATGCCCTATCCAAACTCAGCATATAATGGAACTACATGAAGGGGTTATTTCTACTTGTACTAGCAAGATTTCAATACATCAACAAATAGATTTGGAAGGTAGTAAGCACAAATGGCAGGTTGCCTCTCTAACCCTCAAAAATATGGACCCCTACTGTTATAGGAATTTTGAACAAGCACTTTCCAGGATTGAGGGTAATTATGTTGGATGCATAAGGGAATGTGGGGTTAATTGGCTGGGACTAAAATTTAAATTTCCTCTCATCTGGTGGCCAACAAAACCGTACAGGGAAGATTTCTCATTAACCAGAGCAAAAGAGCAGAAGTGTTGGACATATTGGGTTGTCCATAAGGGATTTATAAAAAAAGAACGAACATCTGAATTCCCATACAACTTTTCTTCTCTCCATGAACAAAGCATAATGCCAGATTCAGATTCAGAATAATGTAAGTTGTTGCACAAGGACATGCAATAGGACAATTGTGGGAAGATGTTGGGCCCAGAAATGGCCCCTTTTTTACCTCCCTTATCCACCTCTTTTTTCCTCATCCTACGCTATTGTGCAAGCTAAATAGACGTATTTTTCTCACTTGGCTCCTCAAGTCACAAAGGTATGGTTAATCATTATCTTATTTTATTAATGCTTAGGATTGTGGTAATCAAGGCTCTACATCTTAAAATATGCTAACATATGATGGTTTATAAAGGTATTTCGAGATATAGAGAATGCAGGTGTAGCAGGCCAAATATGCCAAGGGAAGGATGGACATTCATTGCTAAAGCTGATTGCCATCCATCCCACCATTTCCCAAAGAACGTAGTCCCAATGTATTATTCCATGCGAGCTGTACAAGGGTAGCTGCAACAGATTGCGATAGATTTGGAGGCAACAGTGTGTCGCTGCTCAAAAGTAGCTGTGATTGGCGGGATATCTGCTCAATCAATCAGGATCATTATTTCTGGGTTGAATAACAGCTTCCCTATATTTTCTACTCTCATCCTACCATGACTATAACAGTTGGTGTAATTGAGGCAGCCTGAACATTAGAGATCTTCATCGCTGCCCAATAATAGGGATAGGATGTTATGATAGAAATTGTATAAATATGGGGAGCTATTCTGATCCAGGGGTTGAAATTTTAACCAATTTATTATATCAGCTATGACTGAGGTTGCGTGATTTATATACCCTCTTTAATACAAGGAGTTACTTTAGATCTCAGTGTTTTAACGTGTGTTACCTCCAGCATCTCTGTGTGAAGGCTGGGCCTGCCTTCCCACATAGATTCCTGAGTTAATTAGGAATTATATTTATTCTGTTGTGTGATGTTGTGTTAATTTCCATTCCTCATAGGAAGTTGCAACAGTTATTCATTTACAGTGTGTTATTAATTTCATTTCTTGAAAAGTTACAGTGGTATGGTGTGATAGTCAACTGTATAGGTTAATTGTCTTTTATGCAACTGTGTGATAGTTGTGACAGCTCTATTCATCCCTGGTTCTTTTAATTGTTGTTATGTAGATCCTTGCAGTTCATTCCTTTTCTTTTATAGTTGTAAAATTCCATTCCTGTACTTTGAATTTCTAGAATAGCTAAATTCAATTCATATTCTTTGGATTTCTAGAATAATTAGATCAAGATAATTGGGTGCATCATTAGATGGTTTGGAAATCAGGATTTCATTTTCTGCAAAAGTAATCTAGATGTGCTTTCTCAAATTTTTCAATTCTAGATTAAGAATAGTAAAAGGTAATTGTGGTTGTATTCTTTAGAAAGTAAACTAGATTAAGTGGATCTTCGGGATGAGCGTAGCTGAGCAGATAGTAGGATTATTTACTTACAACAACTCAATGTTGAATCATATATAGTGCATATTATCCTTGAAATAAAATAATTCCTTGGGTTGACAATAAATATTGAACACTCTGTATGTTAGCTTTAATTAACTTGCATATTGGGTGCCCAATAGGAAGTTCCAGTTATGGTTGTTAGGGAGAGTCCAGTGATGATATGGCAATAGAGAAAGGAGTCATTGTTTTGCAATGATATGTCAATAGAAAAAGGAGTCATTGTTTTGCAGACTTCCTATTGAAGCAATGCATATTCTAGAAAATAAACCAGGTTGTGTCAGTAAAATATCTTTCCCCTACGTTGGAATTGTTGGTTCCTATGTAAATGCGTTGGAGCCTTTATAATGTTCATTTTATATCATTGTATGGTTTTTGCATTGTGGAGAATTGTGACTCATGGAATACAAAAACCCTAGCTTTGTCTTGTCACCGTGAAGACTGCTACTAGCATTGGAATGTGTGAGAGATACCATAGATATATCCAAAATCATGTTGTGGGCTCTATAATGTGACTAGAGTTGCGTGAGGGTGGTGAAATCTATTCATTATTGCTGCATGAAGTCTGAAGCTAAAGGTCAAGCCTGTGGAGAAGAAGCTGCAATGAAATTATGTGCTACTCTACTCCTCCATTATGCTCATGTATAGAATCCATTGTGGTGAACACAGCTGCAAATGAATCCAAGCCCTAATTATATCCTTGAGGGATGTACACCAGAAAATTATTTGAAGAGTCATGGCCTCTTTTCAGCTATGTTCATGAAGGATATTGCTATAGGAATGTTGTGTATATCTATGTTGGAAGACTGTAGTGCTACATTGGAAGAATCTCCTTGGAATCCCATTGGTGAAGGCTGAACGATTGTGCATGAAACTGTATGCCATTTGTTTGCAGTATAAACCCTATTCTATGTCAGTGAAGGTTTTGCGTGAGACGTACAACGAATTGTATCCTCACTTGGAAATCCTCATACCCACAAGCACGTTCAGTGATATCAAGGAATAGATACTTAAGCTTAGGGAACCATAAAATGTCTGGCGTTTTAATGCTTGAAGAAGTCCATTGAATAATTTTCTCAAGGCATGGAGTTTAAATTGAGTGATATATTCCAAGCAGGGAAGATAATCCAACCATTCATACCTGCAGATAATGCCTATTACGTTCCCAGGATGGAAGCCATGCAAGTTGAATCCAACGTTGGTTAGGAAACTGATAGAACTCGAGTCATTGAGAACAGTGAACTCTGGAATAATGATTCATTGCATCAGGTCGGCCAGGGCCTTAAGGCTCATGTCTCTCAGCTCTGTCACCTACTTAGATTTCAATTCAAGGAATGAAAAATTGTGGAGGAGATGGCTCGAGAGGTTGTGAATTCGTTGAGCGTCAGGAGAAAACCGGCATCTATAGCTACTGTAATTGTTTGGATTTTCTCTCTGCTTCATAGGAGCGAAGTGGAGTTAAAGTTTATTTCAAATAATGTTCCAAAATTATCAAAATTACTGGAACCCAAAAGAAAAATGAAAGAACAATGTTCATTATGGCAGCTAGAGCACAGATGTTTTAATGAATTTGGCAAAGAAGTGAGTAGGAGATCAAGAATACTTGTATTGATGCAGCATGAGAAAATGACATGAATGTGGTCATCATAAGAAAAGCTCGTAGCCTGAGATTAAGAAGCTATATGCGTGGAGATAAAGGATAGCCTGCAGGTGGATCAAGCCAACAATCCTGAAGATGCTCACGAAGTATTTAATTAGTTGATTAATTATATTCTGTAATTAGACATAGATTTAGATTAAAGATTAAAATCAGTGATGAACCAAGATTTGAAGAGGCATGAGTCCATTCTAAAGAGATGTCCACTGATAATTTAATTAATTAATCAGTTAAAACAGTAACAAACAGAGTTATAATTAAATTGAAGAGGTGTAAACATTTGAAAGAACATATATTTGAAAGGGTGTGGTGGAGAAAGGTCATGAATCTATATCAAAAAGGTGTGATGTTTAAAAAGTCCCCTTGGGTGTTGAAGAAGATTATAAAATTAGAAAATCGAAATAGAAGATTGTGTATCTCAATGGATAAAATATAATATTTTGGTAGATATTCTACCTTTGACATGAACCTTGTGTTCATTCGAACAGACTGGTGTTTGTAATCAAGTTGGAGCCTGAATGAGGATTGGATTCTATTTGTGCCAGAAATTGTTTTCAGGATACAAAGAAACAAGCCAACACAATCTCAAATATTCATTCAAACAAACTAGGGTTTAGGGTTTTTTGAAAGGTTTTATTGGTTGTAAAGTTTGGTGACAGAAGGGAATGCATTCATAAGCCAAGCAGGAACTAAATCATAAATAAAGAAGAATAGAGATGCATAATATAATAACCATGTACCAACAGAATATAACCTTGAAGTTCATTCACAACTAACAAGCATTACAAGCATAAAGACTAAACCAGCAATGAATTTATCAATCATGCAGCTAAACAAGCTAAAAATGAAGCCAAAACACAAACTGAAGGGTAATATGGATCATATATTTCATAATTATGTTCATCAAATACACATGAGAGTTTAAGTACTTAACTCATAAACAAGTCAAAGACCTCCTCAAGCCAGCCCAAAAAATCGAACCCCTTGTTCCCTTTCTGATCTTCCTAAATACTGTTTTTCAAAAATTCAGTTAGGGTTTAAACCCTAACTTTTTTTATCCTACTCATCGATGGGATAATGTCAAAATTATAATTTACAAAATAAAGTATTTCTCAAAAAACATAACAAGTAACTTCCTAACTAACAATACTCAAAGTTCTTTAGTAGCTTCTACCAATAAGGCTATTCCATCTAAGGCTTGGTCCTTCTTCCTAGCTCTCTGCTGCTCAGCTTCCATATCTGTTAACCTTCTTGTAAGCTCCTTATTCTGCGGCTACAGGGTTTTGATAGTCAACTTCAATTCTGCACACTGTAAATCTGTGCTTCTTTTCCTTTTTAGGGCCTCCTTGGAGACTGCAGTAAGCTCTTGGTAATGATCATTTACTTCTTGTAAGTCCTGTTGGAATATCATTTAGAATGGTGTGTTCAGGACCAATAGATGGTAGCTAGTGCTCAGTCTTAAAGTATTGTCATTGATGGCAATCTGCTATAAAGAGAAGGGGAACTGAAAAAGAGGCAATCTACTGTAAAAGAGGTAGGTACGCAGGTATCAATGGAGAAAAATCTTAATCAGAAGTCAGAAGATATTTACTTCGGAAGCGGAATGACTTTCCCAGCCACAACGGCGGAAAAGGAAAGGTTAAAGAAATGCGCGACTATAAGCATCGGCAGTCGGAACGCTTTGGACTTCAAAAGCGGAATGAATTTCCCAGCCGCAATAGCGGAAAAGGAAAGGTTAAAGAAACGCGTGACTATAAGCATCGGAAGTCGGAGCGCTTTGGAATTCGGAAGTGGAATTACTTTCCTAGCCGCAACGGCGGAAAAGAAAAGGTTAAAGACACGCGCATCGGCAGTCGGAGAGCTTTGGACTTCGGAAGCGGAATGACTTTCCCAACCGCAACGGTGGAAAAGGAAAGGTTAAAGACATGCGTATCGGCAGTCGGATCGCTTTGGACTTCAAATGCTTAGTTTCTTTGGGAGTTGCAATAGTGGAGAATGAAAGAACAAAAGGTTCCGACGCGAAACTAAACAATCAGCCGACTAAGGCAAATACATCAAAGAAGAATACTGAGACTGAAGCTGATTATCTTTCCGCAATGGTGGGATGAATTTAGACAAGCAGCGGCTCAACTCCAGCATTGGATAAAGTTTTTTTTTCTGAAGTATCACGAAATGTCTATCATTCAAGCAATTGATTGCGAGCTCCGTCATTTCACTCGCCGCTTCATTGTAATCTTTGAAGAGGAATACAAAGAGCCCTATACAGTTGAGGATTCGAAGAGTAATCGAGCAGGTGGATTAACAGTTATGATGAACCTGAAATGCGAACCGTTTAGTAACTGCTTGTAATGATGATTTGAAGAGTAAGGATGTGTACAGAGGATGTTGAAGCTAAACCATTTCTGTAACGATTTGAGGATGCTGAAGCTGAACCGGTTCTGTAACGGTTTGAGAAGTTGTTTCGATGAAACAAGAAAGAGAAATGAACTCAGAAGATGATATATATATATATATATATTGAGCAGAAACAGTTGTAAGTGTGATCTGTTTTGAGGAGAGTAATGGTGTGCAGAGTATTAAGAGATCAGTACTGTAAAATTATACTGAATGAGCAGAGCAGCAGAGCAGAGGAACTGAATAATGTGTTGAACAGTTGAACAGAACAGAGGAGCAGAGAGCCGATGTTGAACAAAGCAGAGTGGTTGGGTAAGCAGAGACATATCTGTATTGTTGCATTTTGATTCTATTGGAAATTCTAGCAAATAATGGAGGTAGGGAGGTACTAGGGGAGACTTTATGTCTCTGTCTGCAAGTGGATGCTTGTAGAAATTGAAGATTGGTGTCTTCACCCAGTTGGTGCTGGGTTAAACTGGAAGTTGGTGCTTCCACCCAGTTGGTGCTGGGTTACAGTGAGAGTTGGTGCTCTCAGCAAGTTGGTGCTTGCATTCAGAGGTTGCAGCCTCTTTGAGTCGGTGCTCAAATAAGAATTGATGTACAACCATTGAAGCCTTTGACATCATAAGAAGAAGAGGTTTTTTCCCTTAAGGGTTTCCTCGTGAAATATCTGTGTATCATATATGTGATTAAATATTGTGATTGAATGCTATGTTTTATGTTATCTGCTCTTATGTTTATAACTCTGAATTCATAGCAAAGATTGACTGCCATAAAGTTTATTGATTCTAAGTTAAAAGAAGTATTTTGGTGAAAAATCTTAACTAATTGATTCAGCCCCCCCTCTCAGTTAGTTTATACCTGTAACAATTGGTATCAGAGCAGCGTTCCTTTTGGTTAAGGTAGATCCTGAAGAGTTAAAATGGCTAGTCAAGATGGATCAATAAACAAAGCACCCATATTTGATGGTAAAAATATTGCTTTCTGGAAGGTTAGGATGAGAACATACTTAATGTCCCTAGGTGCTGATGTTTGGGAAGTAATAGAGACTGGGTATGCAAAACCTGTTTTGTTGGCATCCAAAGATGATAAGCTAGAGTTTACTTTCAATGCAAAAGCAATGAATTCTATTCTGAGTGGTCTTGCTGAAACTGAATTTGTAAAAGTAATGCATCTTAATTCTGCCAAAGAAATGTGGGATAAGCTTCTTGGCAGCTATGAAGGAAATGAGAAAGTTAAAGATGCCAAGTTGCAGACTCATAGGCTAAGATTTGAACAACTGAAAATGAATGAAGATGAAAGTATTAGTAAATTTTTCCTGAAAGTTGATGAGTTAGTAAATGCTATGAGAGCTCTTGGTGAAAAAATAAGTGATGATGATACCTTCCTTGTTCATAAAATCCTGAGATCTTTGCCTGACAGATTCAACCCTAAAGTCTCAGCTATAGAAGAAATGAGTGATCTTAAAACATTATCTCATGACCAATTATTAGGAATTCTGACAGCCTATGAAATGAAGATTAGTAAAGACCAAAACACATCCAGAGAAGCCTCTTTTAAAGCTGAAAAGAGTACAGAGGCAGATGTGGATGAAATAGAAGCAAAATTTGTGAGAAGACTGAAAATGGGGTCAGGGAAATACAAAGGCAAACTGCCTTTCAAATGTTTTAGCTGTGGTAAAACAGGACACTTTGCTGCTAAATTCCCTCATATGAGGAAAGAGCAGAGTTCTGCAGATGAAGAGAAATTTCTAAAGAAGAGGTATAGTAAAGAAAACAAGTACAAGAAGAAAATTCTACGTGTGAATGATGATGAATCCACGGAAACTTTAGAAAGTGAATCCTCCCATGAAGACAAAGAGAATGATTTCATGCTTAGGGCTGTATAGGATCTAGAGATGAGCTGTACAGAGATGAATGATGAAGATGCCATTGTAGACATGGAGGGAGAGCTGATGAGTGCTATAGAGGAGATTGATAGACTAAGAATAAAGAAAAGAAATCAAAAAAAGCTATTAATCCAGTATGAAACCAATGGAAAAGACATCTCTTTAATAAAGCTAGAGCTGGAAGAGGCAAAGAAAATTGAAGAGACTCTAAAACAACAGCTAGCTGAAAGCAACACCAGATGTGAACATCTAGAGAAAGAAGTAGTAATTGTTAAGAAGTATTTAGAAAAATTTCAAGCCTTATATCATCAGAATATCTCTAGTATCAAAGCTTCAGAAGAGCTAAATAAAATTCTAAACAGACAGAGGTCACCTCAGATTAAGTTTGGTCTAGGCTATGATCAAGGTGCAAGTAGCAGTAATTCAGAAAGCAAAGAATCATCAAACTTGATTAATTTTCAAAACAGCAAGCAGGCAGAAATCCCCAGAATAATAAATGTTGAAGCATGTAAAGACAATAATGAAAATCGATCAAAGAGTGATAAAAAGCAAGAGAATACCGATCTAAATATCAAATCGGTACAGTCAAGAGTTCATGAAAAAGAGCCATATAATAGAATCAAGTATGCAGATCAGAATTACAATTATGAGCATCGTAACTCAATACATTACTTTTCTAGAAATCCACCGAGAGTTAGGTATGCTAATTTCTTCAATGGTTATTGTTTCTGTTGTTCTAACTTTGGGCACAGAGCTGCCAATTGTTTTTACAATTTCAGAAACATTCAGAGAAGGATGTCAAATAACAAACAGATGATACATCAATCAACGTATAATCATATGGGTCATGTATCTCAATCAGCTGTTAAAAGAAGAACACAAAATAGAAATACTAACCCATTTGATATTCTATACAACGAAACAGAATGTTACATATGTCACAACTTTGGGCATAAAGCTACAGAATGTAACTTGAAAGAGAACAAAATAGAACCAAAAATGAAATATACAGCTAAACGAAATGTATGGAGGAAGAAAGAGAGTTCTCATTGTAATCTCGTGCTCTCAGTTCAGAAACAGAAGAATCCTTGGTACATTGATAGTGGATGTTCAAAACATATGTCAGGAGAGAAAGAGAAGTTTATTTCTATGTCAGAGCAGAAATATGGGAATGTAACATTTGGAAACAATGCACCAGGAAAGATCAGAGGCAATGGAATGGTTAGTCTTAGCAATGGTAAAGGAAAGGCTCAAGATGTGTTATTTATAGATGGGTTGAAGCACAACCTTCTCAGTGTGAGTTAAATGTGTGACAAAGGGTGTGAAGTCGTGTTCACTACTAAAGATTGTAAAATTAAAAATGTTTCCTTAGGAAAACTGGTTGCCAAAGGAATAAGAACTGAGAATAATGTTTACATTTTAAAAGAAGAAAAAGAAGGGTGTTATCTCAGCAAATATGATGAAAGCTGGCTGTGGCACAAAAGACTGGGACATCTACATTTTGATCATTTAATAAAACTAAAAAACAGAGCAGCAGTAAGGGACTTTCCAGAAATATCTAAACCACGTGATGAAGTGTGTAAAACTTGTCAGATGGGGAAGCTAACCAGAAAACAATTTAAGTCAAAGAGTGTTCCTTGCACAAATAATCCTCTTCAACTAGTCCATCTGGATCTGTGTGGCCCATCAAGGAAAGAAGGTACAGGTAAGGAGAACTATTTCATGCTCGTGATTGATGACTATTCCAGACTAACATGGGTTGCATTCCTTAAAGAGAAGTCTGAAGCGTTTGCTAAATTCAATATATTTAAAGCCCTGACTGAAAATCAGACTGGAAGAAAGATTAAAGCTATCAGATCTGACAGAGGAGGAGAGTTCAGTTCAAGACAGTTCAAAGAATTTTGTGATGAGCATGGAATCAAGAAAGAATATACAATTGCAGGAACACCTCAACAAAATGGAGTGGTAGAAAGACAAAATAGAACAGTCCAACAGATGGCCAGATCAATGATGAAGGAAAAGGATATTTCTCAAGGCTTTTGGGTGGAAGCTATTCATACAACTGTGCACATTCTTAAAAAATCTCATTTGAGACCAAACAATGACAAAACACCATATCATTTATGGTTTGGAAGACCTGCAACCATTAAACATTTCAGAGTTTTTGGGAGTAAATGCTATATCAAGAATAATGATGAAAATTTGGGCAAGTATGATGACAGAGCAGATGAAGGAATATTTTTAGGATATGCTACAGAAAGAAAAGGCTATAGGTGTTATAACAAGAGGCTGCGTCAAATAGTAGATTGCATAGATGTGAAAGTAGATGAAGATTGTCATGGAAATATCAGTCAAAGGAATGATGAAGATTCATGTTTGGAAGATACAAATGAAGAGATAGAAGAACAGGTCCAAGAATCCCAGAAGGAAGAATCTGAATCATCAGAGTATGAGGAAGCTAAACCTGAACAGCACACTATACAATCTTCTTCCAGAATGATTAGAAAAAATAACCCTGAAAGCCAAATTATTGGTGATGAAAGTAAAGGTGTTCAGACTAGAAGGAAGATTTTGCAGGAATATGAACAGTCTCATATTGCTCTTCTCTCTACAATTGAGCCCCAATGTTTTAATGAAGCCAGCAAAGACAAAGACTGGGTAGCATCCATGAATGAAGAACTGGATCAGATTGAAAAGAATAGTACTTGGGAACTTGTTCCTAGGCCATCAGACAAGAATGTGATTGGATCCAAATGGGTATATAAGAATAAATTAAATGAACGGGGACAGATTGTAAGGAATAAAGAAAGACTAGTTTGCAAAGGTTATGCTCAGATTGAAGGACAAGACTTCGATGAAACATTTTCTCCAATGGCAAGAATGGAGGCTATCAGAATGTTTCTAGCCTATGCTTGTTACAAACGATTTAGAGTACACCAGATGGATGTCAAGTCAACATTTCTCAATGGAAATTTAGAAGAAGAAGTGTATGTGGAGAAACCTGAAGGATTTTCACTCACAGATAAATCTGACTATGTATGCAAGCTGAAAAAGGCTTTGTATGGGTTGAAGCAAGCACCTAGACCCTAGTATGCTAGACTGGACAAATATCTACAAGACAAAGGCTTCAAGAGAGGTTCTGTGGACAACAATTTATATATCAAAACTGAAGGTGATGACTTACTGATTGTATTGGTTTATGTTGATGATACCATCTTTGGCTGTACTAATGATCTTTCTATTCAGTGGTTTGCTAACTCTATGAAATCTGAGTTCGAAATGTCAATGATTGGTGAGCTGTCCTATTTCCTTGGTCTTCAAATCAGTCAGAAACCTGGAGGTATGTTTCTTTCTCAAGAAAAGTATCTAAAGGAGATGTTAAAGAAGTTTCGAATGGAATACTCCACACCTGTGAGTACACCCATGGTCAGTGGCTACAAGTTGAGCAAAGATGATTCTTCACCTGAAGTGGATCAAAAAATGTACAGATCTATGATAGGAAGCCTGTTATATCTTACTGCATCAAGACCTGATATCATGCATGCTGTTGGGATGGTAGGAAGGTTTCAAGTTGCTCCTAAACAGAGTCATCTACTAGCTATGAAACGTATATTCAAATACCTGAAAGGTACGCTCTCTTATGGTCTATGGTATCCCAGAAATCAGAACTTTCAGCTAACAACATATTCATATGCGGATTGGGCTAATTGTGTAGATGAAAGAAAAAGTACAAGTGGCGGAGCATTCTTTTTAGGAGAGTCTTTGGTTTCCTGGCTAAGTAAAAAAAAAAAATTCCATTTCTTTATCCACTACTGAAGCAGAGTACATAGCTGCTGCTACTTGCTATACTCAAATTTTATGGATGGTTCAATCTCTTGCTGATCTAGACGTAAAGTATTCTGAGCCTATTCCCATTCACTATGACAATACTAGTGCTATCAGTGTTTCCAAGAATCATGTTCTTCATTCCAAAACTAAACACATCCCCATAAAATACCATTTCTTGCGTGAAAGCGGTGTTGTTGCACTATATTCCTTCTACCAAACAGATTGCTGATATTTTTACTAAGCCTTTACCCACAGCTCAGTTTGAATATCTATGTCAGAAGCTAGGTGTTCAGTCCTTGTCTCAGTAACTCATGCATTGTGTTAGGGGGAGTCTGTGTTTATTGTATATCTTATTTTTGTTTACAGCATGGAATGGCAGTTCATTTTCTTAGAGCATTTTGTTAGACTAGTCATCAGATATACCATATCTTCCCAGGTTTATCCTTTGTCCTTGATGTCAAAGGGGGAGAAATGTGACCAGTTAAATGAGATATTGCCATCAATGTCAAAGGGGGAGATTGTTGGAATATCATTCAGAATGGTGTGTTCAGGACTAGTAGATGGTAGCTAGTGCTCAGTCTTAAAGTATTGTCATTGATGGCAATCTGCTATAAAGAGAAGGGGAACTAAAAAAGAGGCAATCTACTGTAAAAGAGGCAGGTACGCAAGTATCAATGGAGAAAACTCTTAATCGAAAGTCAGAAGATATTTACTTCGGAAGCGGAATGACTTTCCCAGCCACAATGGCAAAAAAGGAAAGGTTGAAGAAATGCGTGACTATAAGCATCGGCAGTCGGAACTCTTTGGACTTCAGAAGCGGAATGACTTTCCCAGCCGCAATGGTGGAAAAGGAAAGGTTAAAGACACGTGTGACTATAAGCATCGGCAGTCGGAGTGCTTTGGACTTTGGAAGTGGAATGACTTTTCCAGCCGCAACGGTGGAAAAGAAAAGGTTAAAGACACGCGCATCGGCAGTCGGAGAGCTTTGGACTTCGGAAGCAGAATGACTTTCCCAGCCACAACGGTGGAAAAGGAAAGGTTAAAGACACACGCATCGGCAGTCGGATCGCTTTGGACTTCGGACGCTTAGTTGCTTTGGGAGTCGTAACGGAGGAGAATGAAAGAAAAAAAGGTTCCGACGCGAAACTAAACAATCAGCCGACTAAGGCAAATACATTGGAGAAGAATACCGAGACTGAAGCCGATTATCTTTCCGCAACGGTGGGATGAATTTAGACAAGCAACGGCTCAACTCCAGCATTGGACAAAGTTTTTTTTCCTGAAGTATCACGAAATGTCTATCATTCAAGCAATCGATTGCGAGCTCCGTCATTTCACTCACCGCTTCAATGTAATCTTTGAAGAGGAATACGAAGAGCCCTATACAGTTGAGGATTCAAAGAGTATTCGAGCAGGCAGATTAACAGTTATGATGAACCTGAAATGTGAATCGTTTAGTAACTGCCTGTAATGATGATTTGAAGAGTAAGGATGTGTACAGAGGATGTTAAAGCTGAACCATTTCTGTAACGGTTTGAGGATGCTAAAGCTAAACCAGTTATGTAACGGTTTGAGAAGTTGTTTCGATGAAACAAGAAAGAGAAATGAACTCAGAAGATGATATATATATATTGAGCAAAAACATTTGTAAGTGTGAGTTGTTTTGAGGAGAGTAATGGTGTGCAGAGTATTAAGAGATCAGTACTGTAAAATGATACTGAATGAGCAGAGCAGCAGAGGAGAGGAACTGAAGAATGCGTTGAACAGTTGAATAGAATAGAGGAGCAGAGAGCCGATGTTGAACAAAGCAAAGTGGTTTGGTAAGCAAAGACATATCTGTATTGTTGCCTTTTTATTCTATTGGAAAGTCTAGCAAATAAGGGAGGTAGGGAGGTGCTAGGGGATACTTTATGTCTCTGTCTGCAAGTGGGTGCTTGTAGAAATTGAAGATTGGTGTCTTCACCCAGTTGGTGCTGGGTTAAACTGGAAGTTGATGCTTCCACCCAATTGGTGCTGGCTTACAGTGAGAGTTGGTGCTCTCAGCAAGTTGGTGCTTGCATTCAGAGGTTGCAGCCTCTTTGAGTCGGTGCTCAAATATGAATTGATGTACAACCATTGAATACTTTGACATCATAAGAAGAAGAGGTTTTTTCCCTTAAGGGTTTCCTCATGAAATATCTATGTATCATATATGTGATTAAATATTGTGATTGAATGCTATGTTTTATGTTATCTACTCTTATGTTTAGAACTCTGAATTCATAGCAAAGATTGACTGCCATAAAGTTTATTGATTCTAAGTTAAAAGAAGTATTTTGGTGAAAAATATTAACTAACTGATTCACCCCCCGCCCTCTCAGTTAGTTTATACCTGTAACAAGTCCTCCCTGAGTCTTCTATTAGCTAGGATCAAACCATCATTTTTTTCTTGCATGTAATCCATTTGATGCTTATACTGCTTGATGGTCTTTTGCAAATTTTCCTTTTCTGAGTCAAAATCCTTCCCTGCTGTGGTATTCTGTAGCTCACTAGGAAACCATGGGATATTCAGTTTTCTGAAGATGTCCTCATCCTCATGCAGCAGCTCTGTAGAAACACCATGAAAACTTAGATTTTCTTGATTTTCTATTTCATCAGGTGCATTTTCATCCATTAACAACTTATTTTCTGAATAAGAAGCTTCCATTTCTTCTTTCTGTTGTTCTTTCAACATTTCACCTCTTAATTTCAAAAACACAGCTGATAGTTTAGTTTGGGTGAGGCTAGACTCTTCTACTGTCTTCAATGGTTTCTTTCCTTTGCTTTTACCTTTGCTAGATTCTAGGTTTTCATCTGAAGAAGAAGTATCAATCATAGTCACCTCTACTATGTTTAACTTAGGGTTTAGAATCTTTTTCATGTTCATCCTCAATTTGTTTTTGAATCTGGTTTTGGGTCTCCATCCTGGGGCAAGTTCTCCCATCATCTTTAAACTTTTTTCTTGATGTCTAAATGTGGCAAACTCCATAGCTTTAACCTTGATCTTCTTTTCCTTTGGCCTTACTGTCTGATCCTCTTGACTGTAGAATTCCTTGTGTGTGCCAACCCTAGACTCAGCATTGACAGTCAACTCATCTCATTCCAACAAATACCCTTCATCTTCAGATAAAATGGTAATTGGGCTTCGTTGCTGAACCTTAGTGTCTTCTTCCTCTACTGCAACCTTCTCTGTGACAACAATTTTTTCATCTATAAGTGCCTCTGCTAGTGCTTTAATTTGCATAGGCTGAGTTTCCTTTTCAATAATCAGCAAACCTTTTCCCTTACTGTCAATTGAAGGCTGTTGAGATTCAATATCTCCCTTTGAAGGTTCTGTCACTTCCTCAATTTTGACACATTTTTTATCTTCAGACTTGACTTTTTTCCCTAATTTTCTAATTAGGGTTTGTCCTTTGTCCACATGGTTTTTAGTAGGTTGTTCTTCCTGCTTAATTTGGAACCCAGACCAAAAAAGAAAGTAGTCCCAAGTCTTACCTTCTCTTTGCAGAACAGTGCTGATAATAAGCTTGATCAATCCATGATGAAAAATGGACTGTGCAGTGTGGTTATGATGCTCTTTAATCCTGCTTGACATTTTCTGCAAGCTCTTCAACAAGAAGAAGGGGAGATTCATCCTTGATTCACCAGCCAGGTGCTGTAAGAACTTGAAATGATACTTGAATACAAAAGCATACCTTTCTTCACAGGTAATGTAGCTTTGTAGGACTTTGATGGGATCCACCCATTCAGCTCTGAAATTCTGGATGAGCACTCCTTTGCTCAAGTCTGGAATAATGCTAGGTAAAATATACCTTTGGGCATTGAAGGTAAAATGGACCTTTTTGAACCACAACTCTCCTTCATTTCTGACTCCTATTGCTTCAGCCACCAACTCCACGGTCAACTTAAACTTCAGAGTATCAAATGATACCATGTATTGGCTATAACATTGAGCAAATTTATGAGATACCTCGGTGTTATAGCCATCAATATTCTTAAAGAAATCCAACCATCCAACATTCTCAAAAAGCTCTGCACAACCTGGAAACTTATCAATCCAATTCAGCTCAGTAGGCTCAGCTCTGTTGGTCTTCCCACTTTTATTCATTTGATTTCCAATGGCTTAATTCTTAGTAATTTTAAGACCCTGTTAATGACCTAACAGCCCTTTTCCCTCAAGTTTTTATATTTTTGACAGTCAGCTTTCTTTGATTCTCCTTGGTTTTTTTCGCTTAATTTTTAACAGTCTGTTTCTATTGTCAATGCAGTAAATGTTTTGCACCAGGCTTGGGTAATTTAGGTCAACAAAGTACCCAAAATTCTTTAACCAAGTTGTTGCTGAACTTAACTAACATCCAATATGCTCATCTAAATGCAAGACCACCTCTGGAATGCATAGAGACATCTGGGTGTTGTGATTCTGCACAAATAGCACCCTTGGCTCCTTCTAATGCCACTAATGAGCTATCTCTTTGCAATAGGGATTCTGCATTAGTACTCTCAACTGCTTTCTTTTTAGATTCAGATTGTGATTGTTTAACTAGGGGATGAGATGATATGAGAGCAATCTTATGTGTGCTAACTTTCTGCTTCAACTTGCATTCAACACAAAACCAATCAGCCTCCGGCACATACTCAGACAAGGTCTACATGCAATTGACATGCTCAGCTAACTCATTGCATTGATTACAGGTAACAAGTAAATCTGTGAAACCCTAGTCGCCACAAACAGTATAGACCTTCACCCTACCCTATTTGCTGGTCTTATCAGGGAAATTGTTCAATGTAACTGTTGTTTTTCAATTTATCACTTGCCAAAACATCTAAAACATTTTAGACTGATATTTGATCGTTGAGAGCTTGTTAACAACATGAATTAAAGTTTTCCTTAATCAATTTTAACATAACAAGCCTTAATGGAAAAACCCCCAATTTAGCAGCCACGACCAAGTTTACGCAGAATACCTCACTCCCGGCCTACTGCAGACGTTTAAAACTAATCCTTGGACTATCTGACTATTGAATTTAACTGTCCAAGTGTCTTCAAGTCTTCAGTTTACTTCCAATTGGCGCGCTAAGAAAACCCTAAATTCCCTATGTAACTGCAAATTATGGATTTTTTGCAATCGTTTTCGTTCCACTTCACCTCCAGCTTCGTAATGCATATGTGGAGAACCTCTTTTCCATCAATCTCGGCTCGTTCCTCTACCTGTCATGATACGCCGAGTGCTAACTTCTGACAACCACGATCTCCTTCATGTCATAGGCCACACCTGTTTGCATGATTATTTCTGATGAAACCCGTATCAAAAACTATTTACACATGTGATTAGTCATCCAGGAGAAAAATCATGGGAAAATTTGGTGAAAAAAACGACAAAATTAGTGCCCGTGATATTCTTGTAGCGCAGCAGTGTAAAAGTTTAGCCGTTGCGCTACAAGAATATTTTAAAATCAAATTTGGTGCTTTTTTAGTCATTAATTCCTTTTTAAATAAGGTTTATATGGTAAACCTTTCTCTTAGAGTTCATTTATGAAATATTTAATCAATATATATCCTATAGAACCCTTCAGAACCTAAAGAAACAAAAAATAATAAAAACCTAAAAGCAAAAATCAAAATTTCACTTTAAACCAAAATTTCATGAAAGTAAGTTAATGAGCAAAATTAAAACAAAAATCACAAACAAAATATAAAACTGAAGAAAACAAGTTCATGACTTAACATCTGGCTCCAGCTACGGGATGAAGTCCTCCCTGTGAGGCTTCAAGAACCTGTAGACCAGTGCCTTCTTTTCTGCTACCTACTAGTCTACAAAATTTTCTTTGTGTTATGGAGTCCTTATTATGCTTCACTCACACCAGTATATACAATGAAAAGTGAAAATCTCCCCAAAGACTGTAAAAATGCTTGAGGAATCGCCCATTGACTGGACTGGACAATTCCTCACCTTCCAAAGACTGCAGGACAAAAGTGTTATTTTCCATAATCTTAGACACTAGGAAAGGGCCAAACCAGAGGTTGTCAAATTTACCATGCTTCCCTTTTTTCTCTTTCCTTGCATCCCACCTCAAAACCATATCACCAACTGAGAAAGTGTTTTCCTTGATGTTCCTGTCAAATCTGCTTTTAATCTTCAATCTGTATGACTGTGCCCTTTCTTCCACTTTTTCCCTGTTCTGCTGCAATTCTATCATCTCATAAATCCTTCTCTGCATATCATTGGGCTCCTCTTGGCAATTCTAAATAAATTTCATCACTGGGATTCCCAATTGAATAGGAAAAACTGCCTCTGTGCCATACACTAATTGGAAAGGATAAGTTCCAATTGCTTGTTTGACTGTTATTCTATCATCCCACAACGCATATTTTAGCATAGAATCCCATGATCTCTTGTTATGCTTAAGCAACTTTTTGATACTCTGAATGATGTTTTCATTTGAGGATTCATCCAAACCATTACCCTGGGGATAGTAAGGAGTCGAATGCTTTAGCAAGATACCATTATTTTCACAAAATGCTTCCATTTCCTTAGACTTGAAAGCCTTTGCATTATCTGTTACTATTTTCTGAGGATACCCAAACCTACTAAGGATATTTTCTTCAATGAATTCCATGAGTACTTTGTCTGTGGCATTCCTAGTAGGGATAGCTTCCACCCATTTGGTAAAGAATTCTGTTGCAGTTAGAATCCACCTGTGTTGTCCTGAGGAAGATGGATTTATCTCGCCTATAAAATCCAGACCCCATTGCTGGAAAGGAGCACTTACTGCAATAGGTTTTAGGGGCAATGACAACAATTTTTGTTTTCCAGCAAACTTCTGACAAGGTATACAAGCTCTTACCTGCTGATATACATCTGCAAACAAAGAGGGCCAATAATACCCAGCTCTTAAAATCTTGTATGTTGTTGTCTTCCAGTACTTGTGACCTCCACAAGCACCCTCATGAGATTCAGAAATTACTCCTTCAATTTCAGATTTATCCAAGCATCTGAGTAGAATACCACCTGGGTCCTTCCAGAATAACTGCTCTTCTACTAGACAATACTTAGTAGCTTTAATCTTTAAAGATCTAGTAACTTTCCTATCTAAATGCTCAGGACATTGTACAAACAATAGAAAATACACAATGTCTGCATACCATGTGGATGCTGAATAGTAGTCCATGATTTTCTCTTTTTCCAAAATTGTTTGATCTTCTTCCTGAGCTGACTCTTCAGCCATCATATGCAATCCCAGAGCTTGACAATTTGATTTAGCTAGCAGCTTGGCTAAACCTTGTCCCTTGACTAGTTTGGTAGGTCTGATATCTACATCATACTCCATGATTTTAGCAATCCACCTGCCTCTTTTCCCTTCACTATCAGGCTGTGTTAAAACATCTTTTACAGCAGCATTAGGCACAAATGAAATAACTTTGAAATGCAGAACATAGATTCTGAAAAACTTTAAAGCTTTTACCAGAGCATAGGCCTGTTTTTCTAAGATACTGTATTTTAGTTCAGAATCCCTGAGAGTTTTGCTGAAGAATGCAATAGGTTGCTCCAGTCCTACCTTATTCTTCTGCAACAAAACAACTGCTATTGTATCTTCTGATGCAAATGAGAATGTAAGAAATTATCTAGTAAAATCTGGGCTTACCAATATAGGAGCTTCAATAAGAGCCATTTTGATCTTCTCAAATGCATTCTTTGCCTCAGTGGTCCATCTGACCTCCTCATCCTTTTTCAGCATGACTATGATCTATTTGATAGTTTCAGCAAAGTTTGGTATAAACCAACACAGAAAGTTGATTTTACCAATGAATGACTGGACATCCTTTTTACTCCTCGGTAAACTTATTTTCAATATAGCTTTTACCCTTTCAGGATCAATCCTTATACCATCAGTAGACACTAAATGACCAAGCAATTTACCTTCCTGTACAGCAAAGTGTGACTTCTTTGGATTCAAGGACAAGCCAAATTTTCTACATTTCAGGAAAGTCTGCTTCAAATGCTTCAAATTTTCATCATCTGGCTATGAGAAAATAGTAATATCATCCAAGTAGATTACCACAAACTTTTCCTTTTCTCCGACAAAAGCAATATCCATATCCCTCTGAAAGGTGGCTCTAGCATTCATTAAGCCAAAAGGCATCTTGTCATACATGAAAGTTCCCCAAGGAGTAGTGAAAGTTGTCTTCTCCTTATCATCAGGATGCATAGAGATCTGATTGTACCCTAAGAAACCATCAACCATAGAGATCCTCTGTGCCCCAACTACTTTCTGCAATATTTGCTCAATTTTAGGCAGAGGATAATTATCCTTTAGTGAAGATCTGTTCAAATTTCTAAAGTCCACACACAAGCTGATTTCTCTATTCTTTTTCCTAATAGGAACTAGATTAGCCACCCATGGAGAGTACCTGAGGGGTACTATGATCTTGGCATCCAATAGCATCTTCGCTTCTTTTTCAATAACAGGAAACAAGGCTGGATTAATCCTCCTTAATTTTTGACGAAAAGGTTTGACATTTGGTGTTAAAGGGACTTTGTGTTGTATAATTCCAGTGTCATAGGTTCTCAATTCCTCATAAGACAATGCAAAAACATCAACATGTTCTTTTAACAACTTAATGTACCTGTTTCTTTGTTCAACTGTTAAGTGCTTTAGAAATTTTTACCATTCTAGGCTGTTCTGCAGAGCCAATGTTACAATCCACCACATTCTCTTCTGAGGACTGTACAATAGGTTTCAAGAGTGTATCATCTTTTGAAAAAATACTTTCCAAAGGAACCAGACCCTTGGGAATGAAATTACTTTTTAATTCAATGATTTTATGTCTAGCTATTTCATTTTCAGCAATCTCTTCCACCTGTCCATCCTCTTCATCTTCCTCTTGATCAATCATGGAATTTGAAAACTCATGGGTAAGCTCTAGAAACTTCTTAATATCAATATCATCTTTGAACACTCTCCACTACTTTACATTATCATGTGCAGATGGTCTGTACCTAACCTCAATGGGATATCTCAACTGAGTGGTCTTGGGGATTCTAAAGTGTGTAGCAACCAGGGCTAATGAGTCTGCAGTCTGATTATGATCTCTTGGAATATAGGTAATGTTAAAAGATACAAAATAATTTTCAATCATGTGCCATACCTCATTTCGATAGAATTTCAGTAAACCCAGCTTCACTTGATAGTTGTTCTTCACCTGCTGAACAACTAATTCGGAGTCGCCAAATGCAGAAATCTGCTGAATGCCCAAATCTTTAGCAGCTTTCAAACCTAACAGCAAAGCTTCATACTCAGTAGTTTTATTTGTAGTAATAAACTCTAATTTATACATCAGCTTCACTGTTTCACCTCCAGGGGAGCTAAGAAGAACCCCTGCTCCAGCACCTTCTTTGCAAGAGGATCCATCAAAGTATAATTGCCACAGCTCATCCTCCTGCTCCCTGCTGCATTTTACTGGCTGTTGCTTTTCAACCTGTAACAAACTAGTAGTATTATCATCCTCACTGAAATGTAACATGCAAGTACCCAGGTCTTTATCAACAGCATACAATGGGTGGTTGGTAGGGTTCTTGTCATCTGTCACAATATAGGCAAACTAAATCTCTCTGTATAACCTTCTATTTTCTCCTCCAAACACAGGAATAGTAGCATATGATAAATCCATTTGTAAGGTCCCACCAACTTTCTTTGCCCAAGACCTAGAAAGAATTAACCCAAATTTAGTTTTAATACCAGCTACCACTACGTCCATGACACACTTTTCATGGGTAACTGGGCCAAACTGACAACTATGTCTTTTATTACCCCTAAACACTTCACTGCTCGAGAATCAAATGCATACAGATCATGATAAGGTTTAGTGATACTCAGACCTAAAGCCTCTATAACAGCCTTTGGCATTACATTGTGTGAAGCTCCCGAATCTAACAAGCAATTATGTATCATTGGTTCATGAACTGTCAAAGTAATATAAAATGGAGGTGAAGCACCTGCTTCATTTTCAGTCTTTTCATCCAAGGCTGATCCAATGAAAATATTAGGGTTTTCTTCTTGCAAATTTACTATATCAGAAATAGGTTGATTACTGGTTGAATTCATCATCTTAAGAACTATCTCTTTATATGAAGGATTTCTTATTAATTCAGTTAAAGGTATAGGAATCTTTAACTTGCCTAATTCATTTTCCAAGCTGAAATTCTGAACAGTTTTGTTTACCTCTTCAATCTCGATGTTCTTCTTTGGTTTTTATGAAACTTGTCTTTTTTCTGTCACAGGATCAAATGACAGCTTAGCAGGGACAGCTTCCTTCTTCTTCGGGATTTGTACCACTTGTTTTGGACCCGACCTCAGATTCACAGTATTCTTAAGTTCATTTTGACAGACATCAGTAGTTACAGCAGTCATTTTCAGACCTAATCATCTTCTGTTTCGAACATATCGACATCATAGCATTCTGCATATAGAAACTCTTCCTCAGTGACAAAACCCCCGGACAATATTTCTCCAAAATGGTTCATATCCTGGTCAGTATCTTCAAATATTACTTCATCATCAACCTCTTCTTCATTAGCAACATTGTTCTAAAGAGGTGGTGGCACTCTTTGGTCCTCATTTTCTCTCCTTTCCTGCTGGATATCATTATTCCTTCACTCTCTAGGCATGAAACGAGGAGCAAATTGTCTGCTGAACTGGTTCTGATTGTTAGGATTTTGTTCACCTTCTGGAACAGGCTTGCTAGAATTTTTCTCAAGCTCTAATTTATTTAATTTTGCAGTCAAAATCTTCACCAACTTATCCATTTCATCAATTTTTCCTTCAGCAAAAAGGGAAGATGAACCTCCTGGAGCTGCTTCCTTCTTTCCTTTTCTGTCACAAAGCTGCTGAGCTATTTCCTTCTTCAATCTATTGGAAGCCAGTATGTTAGATTCTACCTCCAATGCTGCATCCTGCATATTCAGTAAAGAAATAGGTCTCCTTTCTCTTAGTAGTAAGGAAAATTCATGATCGAAATCATTTGCATATGTAAGCTTTGTAGATGTTTCTGTAGGATTTATTTCCGCAGGAATTCTACTGTACATCTTGTTAAACCTCTTTGAAAAGTCTGCAATAGTTTCCTCCTTTTTCCTCCTAAGGGCTCCAAACTCAGTTATGTAGTATGTATGGTATTTGGTGTCACCCCATTGTCTCATGAAGAGGTCACGAAGTTCTTCAATGATAGTGATTGAATTAGCAGGCAACTACCTGAACCATTTCCTAACATCTCCATCAAGGCTCTGCACAAACATTCTCATCCATACATCCTTGGCTTCAATGTTTTGGTTATCAGCATAACTAACGAAAGCTTCCTAGTGTTCTTCAGCTGCAGTTTCCCCCTGTCCATTAAACCTAGGGAAATATTTCTGATAGTCACCTCCAGGCAGTGCATTTAAATGATGAGGCAAAACCAATGGTGCATATCTGGCTGCAACCATTTGGTCCATCATGTCTATAGGCTGATTTTGGGCTGCCATTTTAAGGCTGACTGATTTTGGTGATGAAGAGGTTTGACTGGAACTTGGCTGAAAGGGGTTTTTACCTAATTTCAACTGAAAAAGAGGTATCTTACTAGGAGAGGTTGTTTTAGCTTTTTTGAAAGATTGTGGATCAGTGAAAACTTGGAAACTACTGTCAGGGAATATAGGCTTTAATCAAGGTGAAGTTTCTTCTTCTTTTCTCAACACAGCTGAATGTGATGAACCACCCAACTGGTCAGGGTCACATAGGGAGGGTAATGACTGAGACCTTCTAAGATTCCTTACTGTCTTCAATATTTGTTCAGGATCTGTAACACCCAACTGCAATGGTGAAGTAGGTATGTTTCTAGTTCCAACTCCCCTAGTAGCCACTATGACAAACTGGTGAAAAGTAGCCTTAAAGATGTGTTGGTTTAAGTTCACCTCTTAAAACCAGTAAAATGATAAGTATCCCAGGGAAAAATATGTTTTCAACTTCGTTCCCAAGAAACAACGCCAAAGATGTTTGTGCCATAAATTGTTTCCAGGCTACAAAGAAACAAGCCAACACAATCTCAAATTTTCAATCAAACAAACTAGGGTTTAGGGTTTTTTGAAAGGTTTTCCTGGTTGTAAAGTTTGGTGACAGAAGGGAATACATTCATAAGCCAAGAAGGAACTAAATCATAAATAAAGAAGAACAGAGATGCATAATATAATAACCATGTACCAACAGAATATAACCTTGAAGTTCATTCACAACTGACAAGCATTACAAGCATAAAGACTAAACCAGCAATAAATTTATCAATCATGTAGCTAAACAAGCTAAAAATGAAGCCAAAACATGGACTGAAGGGTAATATGGATCATATATTTCATAATTATGTTCATCAAATACACATGAGAGTTTAAGTACTTAGCTCATAAACAAGTCAAAGACCTCCTTAAGCCAGCCCAAAAAATCGAACCCGTTGTTCCCTTTCTGATCTTCCTAAATGTTGTTTTTCAAAAATTCAGTTAGGGTTTAAACCCTAACTATTTTTAGCCTACTCATCGATGGGATAATGTCAAAATTATAATTTACAAAATAAAGTATTTCTCAAAAAACATAACAAGTAACTGCCTAACTAACAATACTCAAAGGTCTTTAGCGGCTTTTGCCAATAAGGATATTCCATCTAAGGCTTGGGCCTTCTTCCTAGCTCTTTGTTACTCAGCTTCCATATCTGTTAACCTTCTTGTAAGCTCCTTATTCTGCTGTTGTAGGATTTTGATAGTCAGCTTCAATTCTACACACTATAAATCTGTGCTTCTTTTCCTTTTTAGGGCCTCATTGGAGACTGCAGTAAGCTCTTGGTAATGATCATTTACTTCTTGTAAGTCCTCCCTGAGTCTTCTATTAGCTAGGATCAAACCATCATTTGTTTCTTGCATGTAATCCATTTGATGCTTATACTGCTTGATGGTCTTTTGCAAATTTTCCTTTTCTGAGTCAAAATCCTTCCCTGCTGTGGTATTCTGTAGCTCACTAGGAAACCATGGGATATTCAGTTTTCTGAAGATGTCCTCATCCTCATGCAGCATCTCTGTAGAAACACCTTGAACACTTAGATTTTCTTGATTTTCTGTTTCATCAGGTGCATTTTCATCCATTAACAACTTATTTTCTGAATAAGAAGCTTCCATTTCTTCTTTATGTTGTTCTTTCAACATTTCACCTCTTAATTCCAAAAACATAGCTAATATTTTAGTTTGGGTGAGGCTGGACACTTTTATTGTCTTCAATGGTTTCTTTCCTTTGCTTTTACCTTTTCTAGATTCTAGGTTTTCATCTGAAGAAGAAGTATCAATCATAGTCACCTCTGCTGTGTTTAACTTAGGGTTTAGAAGCTTTTTCATGTTCAGCCTCAATTTGTTTTTGAGTCTGGTTTTGGGTCTCCATCCTGGGGCAAGTTCTCCCGTCATCTTTAAACTTTTTCCTTGATGTCTAACTATGGAAAACTCCATAGCTTTAACCTCGATCTTCTTTTCCTTTGGCCTTACTGTCTGATCCTATTGACTATAGAATTCCCTGTGTGTGCCAACCCTAGACTCAGCATTGACAGTCGACTCATCTCCTTCCAACAAATACCCTTCATGTTCAGATAAAATGGTAATTGGGCTTCATTGTTGAACCTTAGTGTCTTCTTCCTCTACTGCAACCTTCTCTATGACAACAACTTTTTCATCTTTAAGTGCCTCTGTTGGTGCTTTAATTTGCACAGGCTGAGTTTCCTTTTCAATAATCAGCAAACCTTTTCCCTTACTGTCAATTGAAGGCTGTTGAGATTCAATATCTCCCTTTGAAGGTTCTATCACTTCCTCAATTTTGACACATTTTTTATCTTCAGACTTGACTTTTTGCCCTAATTTTCTAATTAGGGTTTGTCCTTTGTCCACATGCTTTTTAGTAGGTTGTTCTTCCTGCTTAATTTGGAACCCATACCAAAAAAGAAAGTAGTCCCAAGTCTTCCCTTCTCTTTGCAGAACAATGCTGATAATAAGCTTGATCAATCCATGATGAAAAATGGACTGTGCAGTGTGGTCATGATGCTCTTCAATCCTAGTTGACATTTTCTGCAAACTCTTCAACAAGAAGAAGGGGAGACTCATCCTTGATTCACCAACCAGGTGCTGTAAGAACCTGAAATGATACTTGAATACAAAAGCATACCTCCCTTCACAGGTAATGTAGCTTTGTAGGACTTTGATGGGCTCCACCCATTTAGCTCTGAAATTCTGGATGAGCACTACTTTGCTCCAGTCTGGAATAATTCCAGGTAAAATATACCTTTGGGCATTGAAGGTAAAAGGTACCTTTTTGAACCACAACTCTCCTTCATTTCTGACTCCTATTGCTTCAGCCACCAACTCCACAGTCAACTTAAACTTCAGAGTATCAAATGATACCATGTCTTGGCTATAACATTGAGCAAATTTATGAGAGACCTCGGTGTTATAGCCATCAATATTCTTAAAGAAATCCAACCATCCAGCATTCTCAAAAAGCTCTGCACAACCTAGAAACTTGTCAATCCAATTCAACTTAGTAGGCTCAGCTCTGTTGGTCTTCCCACTTTTCTTCATTTGCTTTCCAATGGATGAATTATGTGTAATTTTAAGACCCTGTTAATGACCTAACAACCCTTTTCCCTCAAGTTTTTAGAGTTTTGACGGTCAACTTTCTTTGATTCTCCTTGGCTGTTTTCACTTAATTTTTAACAGTCTGTTTCTATTGTCAATGCAGGAAATGTTTTGCACCAGGCTTGGGTAATTTAGGTCAACAGAGTACCCAAAAGTCTTTAACCAAGCTGTTGCTAAACTTAACTAACATCCAATATGCTCATCTAAATTCCAGAACACCTCTGGAATGCATAGAGACATCTGGGTGTTGTGATTCTGCACAAATAGCACCCTTGGCTCCTTCTAATGCCACTAATGAGCTATCTCTTTGCAATAGGGATTCTGCATTAGTACTCTCAACTGCTTTCTTTTTAGATTCAGATTGTGATTGTTTAACTAGGGGATGAGATGATATGAGAGCAATATTATGTGTGCTAACTTTCTGCTTCAACTTGCATTCAGCACAAAACCAATCATCCTCCGACACATACTCAGACAAGGTATGCATGCAATTGACATGCTCAGCTAACTCATTGCATTGATTACAGGTAACAAGTAAATCTGTGAAACCCTGGTCGCCACAAACAGTACAGACCTTCACCCTACCCTATTTGCTGGTCTTATCAGGGAAATTGTTCAATGTAACTGTTGTTTTTCAACTTATCACTTGCCAAAACATCTAAAACCTTTTAGACTGATATCTGATCATTGAGAGCTTGTTAACAACATGAATTAATGTTTTCCTTAATCAATTTTAACATAACAAGCCTTAATGGAAAAACCCCCAATTTAGCAGCCACGACCAAGTTTACGCGGAATACCTCACTCCTGGCCTGCTGCAGACATTTAAAACCAATCCTTGGACTATCTAACTATCAAATTTAACTGTCCAATTGTCTTCAAGTCTTCAGTTTGCTTCCAACTGGCGCGCTGAGAAAACCCTAAATTCCCTCTATAACTGCAAATTTCATATTTTTAGCAGTTGTCTTCGTTCCACTTCGCCTCCAGCTTCGTAATGCATATGTGGAGAACCTATTTCCCATCAATCTCGGCTCGTTCCTCTAACTGTCATTATACGCCGAGCGCTAACTTCTGACAACCACGATCTCCTTCATGTCATAGACCACACCTGTTTGCATGATTATTTCTGATGAAACACGTATCAAAAATTGTTTACACATGTGATTAGTCATCCAGGAGTGAAATCATGGGAAAATTTGGCAAAAAAAATGACAAAATTAGTGCCCGCGATATTCTTGTAGCGCCGTAGTGTAAAAGTTTAGCCGTTGCGCTACAAGAATATTTTAAAATCAAATTTGACGCTTTTTTAGTCATTTATTCCATTTTAAATAAGGTTTATATGGTAAACCTTGCTCTTAGAGTTCATTTATGAAATACTTAATCAATATATATCCTATAGAACCCTTCAGAACCCAAGGAAACAAAAAATAATAAAAACCGAAAGGCAAAAATCAAAATTTCACTTTAAACCAAAATTTCATGAAAGAAAGTTAATGAGCAAAATTAAAACAAAAATCACAAGCAAAATATAAAATTGAAGAAAACAAGTTCATGACTTAACAGATTCCTCTCTACATGTTGGGTCATGTATACAAGTTGGGTCTTGTAAGAGAGTTGGGTCTCTCAATCTAGCTCGGTCTAGATCATTAATGCTATGTAATTTAAAATCCTATTTAATAGAAAAGGTATTTGACATATTCATATATGTGTTGTTATTTATATGTGTTTGTATATTTCATATATATATACACAATTGGTGAATATCATGATTGGTTCATAATACATATGACTGATTAAATTAGTGCTTTGGCGAGAGATTTATAATTTTTAAGAGACATTGATTCACCCCCCCCCCTCTCAGTGTCTGAGACCTGTTCTACAAGTATTTCCCATTGTAGTTATCTTCCTGATATTACAGTTATGATCCCTCTCCCATGAGTTAGTGTCATTTGCTGCCAGGTCAGCCCTATCGTCATACTCTGAACAAAGGAATTTTGAGTCCCTCGTACTCCCCTGCCCCTGTTCCCCCATTCAGTTTGTCAGTCCCCTTATTTTTCCACATCTTTGGTTATCCCCCTCATGCTTCTAGTCAAGGAAGCATAATTTCATTGATTGGTTGCAGGTCTCCCTCTGTCGACGTCAACACATCTATTCCAGATGATAAACCTAGAGGTCCTTGTATCCTGGTTTCATCCACCTCATTAATGAGTTCCTTAGGCCACTTGAAAGGAGTCATTAGTTCCTTTTGAATTGTTTGTGTCTCATGTGCTTGACTTCAGATACATCATCGCACCATTAATATTCATACAGGGTATTGGTATGTTCATTATTTGTTTGAAGACCCTGATTGTCACCTAACTCTAGCACATTGGTGAGTCCATTATGGGGCCCATACAATCTCATGTCCCTTGTGATTTCTGAGATGCACTAGCAATAGTGTTCAGAAGCTCCTAGTGTTATGCTTCCATGCATCTCCAGTACTTAATGCTATCTATTGTACCACAGTATTTGACTCTCAATCATTGATTCCATCTAGTTATGTACACTTCCAGATCCAGTGAAGCATTAGTTGTAATGATATTGCATTCCATGAGAATGCCATTGTTTCTATGTATTAGTTCTTCATATCAGCATTGTATTCAACCTCCCATTGAGGCTACCATTATGTATCATCATTTGTAAATGTATTGATCGACTCCCATGTTTTTATCCTTGATCCCATTATTTATTCTTTTGGCATTGTTATGAGCATGGGTATTCCCGCCTCATCCATATTCATGTCACACATTATATGTATCTCATCCATTTTTTAAAACCAATAAAAACCAAAATCCATATTAGTTTGAATGAGGAAGCTCCACTTCTCCACGGGTCTCTCTAGTCTCTCCACTATTGTCACCATTTCCCATGATCCTATGATGTCTATTGGCTGTACGATGAGCTCATTCCCTCACACATCAAGGGGAAATTTGTTAACACAAAAAAGTGTTCACCTAACTCTCCATGGTCTAAACCATAGCCATAGATCATATTCCCACCATTATTTCCTTCATTTTGAACTTCACAATTGTATTTCCACTAAAAATGGTCTAAGACATCATTATTCCTTCCCATAAATGAAGGGGTGATGAGCATTTACTTTGATTTATCCTCACTCTCTCCCAAAAAGGGGTTAAAAAACCTAAAAAAGAGAATGAGTAAAAAACCCTACATAAATACCATGGGTTAAAAAACCTTAATACCATACTATAAATACAATGTGAAGGACTCTCCCAAAACACTTTCGGATCACTTTTTTCCATTTTTCCATCAATCACATCACATACTTTCCCTTCCATATTTTTCCACACCATTTCCCGCAGTGTACATTGAGTTCACTTCGTACCCATTTGGATCCATTCCCCTCACTTGACAACCAGTTGTGGATGAGATTGGATAACCAAACCGTGGAGCTGCAGAACCACTTCCAAGGACGGCTACGGTGGCCCATTTTCAGAAAGGTGTGTCTATTTTATTTTTTGCATTAGTTAGTTTATATATATGTTAAAACCATTAAAAAATATTTTTTGTTAATGTTGTGTTATTGTTATTTTTGAACTCTTCCTTATGCTCTGGATGAGATAAGGTTGGTGCATCTGCACGTATTAGGGGAGAAATCCCCACTACAGTAGGATTAAAGTATATGTAACCTTTACAAAAAAATACAAACACGATGCAGACCCATTAGTCGACCTCGAAATTGAAGGCTACCACTCCCGACAAGTCGTTCTCGACTTTGGATCATAGGTAAACATAATGACCAAAGACACATGGGAACAACTTGGTAAACCTTGATTAAATGAATCTGCCATATATTTAAAATTAGTGGATCAAGGACTAATTGAACCCATTGGCATCTGGAAAAATGTTGACATGACTATTAAAGGAATCTCAACTAAAGTCGACTTCGAAATAATCAACCCCAAGGAAGGATCCTGTTCCTTCCCTGCTCTAGTAGGTTGACCATGGGGATGAAAAATGAAAGCATCTATATCATTAGATAAAGAAAGAATCAAGCTTAAGGGAAATTGGTAGAAAGTTATCATTCTGATTCACCCATCCCAAGGAGAACCATTGACATAACCCATCGACAAAGATGTCAACGTTTGACAGTTATATCAAATATATAATAATGAAGATTAAACCGAACCTAACACATATGGAGAACTCCACCTAGGGAATCCTAATTCAATCGGTTATAACTTAGATGCATAATTATATGATTGGGAACTAGGAAAATATAAATTACAAGCACGGGAATGTTGGACTATCCAAGCCATTCCTAAAAAGAAAACCCGACAATGTTTTTTCTGTCATGACAATCCCTAAAATATTTGAACGGAAAATTAGAGCTTAACCATCCCTGGCACTAGTAAATAATGAAGCATCAAGCCGACCACCACTTAGATATAAAGAATGTGAATCACCATCACTTCATGTTGAACAAGTCTCTAAAACCATAGGTGAATAAGGATGACTCCAAAGTTTGGTTGAGACATTTACAGCGCAAGTTGCTCGATGGTGGGACATACACCAGTCAAGACTGCAAACATGAACGACAACTTTAACTTACTTTATCGAAATATTTAGAGGGGAGAAACTAATAAAAAAATCAAATATACCAGTCTTCACACAGGGGCATGACCTTGATAAACACATTGTTACATGTGAAAAATAATGGAGAAGACTAGGTTATAAGGATGAGCGAGTCTGGCCTCACTTATTTCCAAACACATTAGATTATTTACCAAATAAATGGTATAAAATGGAAGAAGAAAGAGGAGAAATGTTCACATGGAACAAACTGAAATAAATTTTCCTTAAAGACTTCAAATTCTCGTCACATGAAAAACTATTGGTCGAAGTATCTAAACAAATAAAAACTTTCTTACAACCGACTAACATCACTACAACAGTAGAAAATCGACATAACCGACAGAATGCTATGTGTCACAATATTTGGTTAGCCAAAATACAACACTCGACCAGACTTCAACTAGAGACGGAAACCAAAATTGGGAAAAGTTTTCAATGGAAATCCAGCCATCCCAAAACTTCAAAACCAATTAAGAAATCATTAAAAATTGAAACAACAGAAAAAGAAGATCCTGAACGATTGATAACCGAAGATTTTCCACTAGCATTTTCATAGTTTAAAGAAGGTAGTCGACAAATAAATAAAAGTAAAGCACTAGAATGGATGGATGCAAAAGTTAAGATAAAAGAAGTCGACATATCTAATGATGACAAGCCTAAAATTGCAAAGATTGGTGACTACTAGAATGACGAACAAACGACAGAAATCATCAACTTATTAAAATAATTTCAGGATGTTTTTGCTTGGGACTATAAGGATCTCAAAGGACTAGTTCAAGAAATGGGTGAAATGAAAATTGACATCAAACCCAAGGAAAAACCTATAAATAAAATACCATATAAACTTGCGCATAAATACAAGGAAATAGTAAAAAAATAAATCGATAGCATGTTGGCAGCATAATCATCTACCCTATCAATCAGTCAAAATGGGAAAGTCCAATGGTAGTTCAACTGAAGAAACACGGTCTGAAACAACTAAGAATCTATGTCAACATTTGAGAACTTAGCAAAGTAACCTTCACAGACCCATTTCTGACTCCTTTTGCAGATGAAAATCTTAATGAAGTTGTAGGACATGAGTGTTATTCGTTTACAAACGGATTTTTAGGATATAATCAAGTACCCATCACTAAAGAAGACCAAAATAAAATGACATGTGTATGTGAATTTGGATAATTCGCATATAAAGTCATGGCATTTGGACTAAACAATAAACTAGTTAATTTCTCAAGAATAGTCATTAAATCATTTCAAGAATATATCTATAAAACAATGGTTGTATATTTTGACGATTGTACAATCTATTCTATGTTGAAAAACCACTATAAATGGATAAGAATTATGCTAGAAAGATACCGACAGATCCAATTATCCCTCGATATCAAAAAGTGTATCTTTGCAACCCCAATAGGAATCCTATTGGGACATGTAGTATGTAAGGAAGGGATTAAAGTCAACTATGCAAAAATTAAAATTATTCTCGACTTAAAACCACCAGTAAATCCTAAACAAGTGAGAGTATTACTTGGACATATGGGGTATTATAGAAAGTTACTCTGACATTAATCTGACATGACCTATCCATTAGAAGAAATACTAAAATAAAATTAGGAATACAAGTGGACCGACGAATGCACCACATGATCATTTGACATTTTAAAGAAAAAATTAGTCGAAACACCCAAATTACAATTCCCAAATTGGTTGATCAAGTTTCATGTACATATCGATGCATTCCATTGGTGATGATGGAATGGACCATCCAAACACATACAGTATTAGAAAATTAAATAAATTTGAATGAAATTATTCAACAAAAGAAAGAGAAGCAGTTGGAATGGTATTCACACTTCAAAAACACCGACATTACTTACTTGCTAATCCATTTTTGTTTTATACAGACCATCAGGAATTAAAATATTTAGTAAATAAACCGTTACATAACGAAAGAATTTGTCGATGGTTGTTATTATTTCAAGAATTTGGGTTTGAATTCATAGTTCGACCAAGAAAAACAAATGTCGGACCAAACCAATTGTCGAGAATCGAAACAGGGGAAGAACTGACTAGAGTCAAATATGATTTACCATATGCACATCTATTTCGAATTGAAGTTATATATTCTGACTTAGCATAAATTTCTCAATTCCTAGAGGAAGGACAAGCACCAGAAGGGATGAGTGATAAAAAGAAAAATTCCTAGCGATGAAAGTTGCACCCTACACTATAGTAAATATATTCCTCTATAAAATAGGATTAGACGATGTGTTCTCGACCAATAAAGAGAAAAAATAATCAATGAAGCACACTATGGTCTAGCTGGAGGACATTTTCAGGAAGACATGATAGCCAGAAAAATCCAACAGTTAGGATTATGGTGACTAACAATATACCGGGATTGTCGAGAATTCGTCAACAAATGTGATCGATTCCAACGACTAGGTTGACCTCTAGCAAGCACTAAAATTCCTTTAATATTGATAAACCCATGCTTAAAATTTGAGATTTGGGCGATCGATTTCATAGGATCATTTTTCGATATCGGCTAGATGAACAGGAGCACGATATATTATCACAACAGTCAAGTATGTCACTAAGTGGGAAGAAGCAGAACCAGTCAAAACTTGCTCAATTAAGATAGCCACAAAATTTATATCTGATAATACTGCCACTATATTTGGATGTCCATTGACCTTGATCATTGATCATGGGTCACATTTTGTAAACAAAACAATCACAACTTTGAAAAACAATTCATGATCGAACATCGGAAGAGTACAACATATCATTCCCCATTTAATGGTGCAATTGAAACCTTTAACAAAACATTAACTAGAGGATTAACAAAACTATATAACGCTGAAAAATATGATTGGCACGACAATATACCTATTTTTTATGGCATACAAAAAGACATACAAATGGTCGACAGGTCATACACCATCCTGATTTGTCTATGGACAGCACAGGGACTTCACTTAGTGAACATCTCACATAGCACATGTGATCATGGGATATTAAAGAATACCCTTAATTTCCAGAGATATTGACCCAAAAAATTTTTGTTGAAACCCCCTCCCAATACTTAAAACCTCCTTCCCACCCCTTTTTATACCTCAATCCTTATAAACCCCCCTACCCACCCCCACATTAAACCCCTCATACCCCCAATACCTGCAATATATTGGTTCAATTTTTAATAATTTTAAAACCCACAATATGAACTAATGTGAAAGGATATTGGCCAACAAGTGAATCCCCCGTGATGGACAGGAAGCAGTCATACCCTTACATTTTCAACAACACTCCTCTGATCGTCGACATATTATTCATTGATGTCGATAATTCCAAGAAATAAATACTAATGCAACTATCCAAACTAGAAGAACATCGACTAATTGCAATACAACACCAAGAAATCCAAAAACAACAGCAAAAATCATAGTATGATCGAAATATAAAAAATAAAAAAATGTTGGTTGGAGATCTTGAATTACTATACAATAGTCGAGTAAAGGGAAATCCTAAGAAATTACACACCAAATGGATGGTCCATACATTGTCAAAGAAATCAATGCTAACAGATCAATCCAACTAAAAACAATACAGGGGAGTGTATCTCGGAAGTTAGTTAATGGTGCTCGACTAAAGCGGTACAAAGCCTAACTCATAAAAAAACAGTTGTATAACTATAAACAAATTGGAAAAAATAAAACCTATAAAAGCCTAAAACAAACATAAGAAAAAAAATACTACAAAAAATAACCAGTATGACTAGAACTTGGATCAATTATACAGAAGGAAGCAGTAAAACATAGTTTGGGAGATAAAACCATCAACGTAACATGCATGAGGAATTTCGACCACTTTGACATTACTGACACCATCACGATCCATAAATCCACGGACATAAAGAAGGGATAACAGTCCAATCAAGTCATGATGAACACCAAAATTTGGAGCATAAAAGATGGATATCCATAAGAGAACCACTGACAACTTGTCCTTTACAGTCAAATACACCATTAATACCACCAACCACTATGCATTCTCTCGCTCCAAATAATTCCGCTATAAATACCACATTAGAAGAAACTTGGACTTCATTCTACACAGAGCTTGAACACTAGAGCAACCAAACACCAGAGAACATTTTAACCCTTGTTGAGCCAAAGAATCCAACTGAAATAATGGCCCCAAAAAAGTTGACTACAACTACCAGATCCGTCACACCGAAGCTTAAACAGTTGGAAAAAGATAGCATGCCACTATAGAGATGACTACACAACATTCACAATGCCAAATATTTTGAACCACAATGGAAGAGGATATGGAAGGAAATCAAGGAATGGGGAATCGACAATGAAGGAAAATGGAGAGAGGAAGCACAGAGATTAATTGCTAGCATAATACTCGGATACATGATTTCACCGTTAATGGATAGTCTCGTCAGAACAAAATAAATAATTGCATAATTCATTATCGACATGTATCATAATGGAAAATTCTATTTCGACATACCTATGGAAATCATCGATGATCTAATCTATAGGATTACTGGATTATCAAATAAAGGAGAGTCGATACTTATTAAATTAAACCTAGGCCTCATTGAAGAACTAATAGGTACAACAAAAGGAAAAAACTCAAGAGGGATGATAGTAAGTCAGATCATCTATGGCACACCAAATATCGCTACCAAAATTATCTCTATGACTTTAACAAGCATGGGAAGATGTTCTGACCTCAAGCTCAACATGATCAACACAATTCAAAATGTCTCAACAAAAGGGAAACTTTATCATTGGGCCAAACACTTAGCTAAGATAATTAAGCACATCTACCTCAAATTCCAAGAGGAGGGCGCTCAAATCAGGTACCCCTCATTCATAATATGGATAGCCATGTACCATCTTCGACCAATCAGAGACAAGTATTTTACTGCACCAAATTAGTCTTCCATGTGGAACTTCAAGTCATTTGCACCAAATGTTTGTTGACAGTGAGCATCAACCACAAAAATCTGGCTTGACACATGGTTTCAAGCTCTAAATCTCAAAATTGCACACTGGCGAGTACCTCAGAATGTTCGACGAAGTTTACCACCGACAACACACATCCAACTCCACTTTTACCCTTTAGTTGAGGACATATTCAATGAACTCAGTAGAAAATCCAATACTAAATTGGATATACCACCTATAGCATGAAGAAGCGATCAACCAATGACCGAACCCTTAAACGATGTCAAAAAAGAAGAGGATTGTGAAATTTTACTGCATATAAACACCTTCACTCTCGACCGCAACAGCACTGGTGACATCAACCCATTGGGGGTTGCATTAACAACTTCACAATAGCCATAGGAGCAAGAATATTTGACTGATGAAAGTACTCAATCCGATACTACTCCTCTAGAATATGCACTAACTAAAAAAAATATGTCAAATAGCCGATGAATTATTTAAAGATCGAAAGAAAAGGAAGAGTAGAATAAAAAGGAAAGGGGAAACACAAACTCATTCTTCAAGAACCAACTGCAGATGACAATGTTGAATTATTTGATAGTGTGACCCAAATATTGGAGGATGCCACCAAGAACAAAAGCCTATTTGATGAATAGTTCCTCAAGTTTATCACAGAGGAGGAACGAGTAAATAAACCAAACACAATCCAAAAGAAAGTTAAGTTCGCTACACCACCATGTGTCAATATCACCCACACCCCACCATTCCCATCCCCGACCCTATTTATCAAAGAAGAATTCATACTGGCTTCAACAACCACTACACCAATTTCCCTCACACATCCATACCTACAGACAATATCAGCACCGCTTAGAGCCCTCCTTCAAAATGATAATGAACTTCAAGATTTTATCAACCAATTACCATCATTTCTTCCTTATTTGAAAAAGATGCTAGTCAAAACACCGGTTCTAGTTCTGGAAGCTCCACAATCCAGTTTAACTGCACCTAAAAGTTCTAAACCCCCACATTTTTCCATTCCAAAAACACAATTCGTTGGGTATACCAAAACCACCATTTAGAAAAATCCTGACTTATCCAGTGACATTATAGCAGAACACACTTCTTCATTCATTCCTCGACCAATCAAACTACCGAACACACCACAAAAAATCCCACACATTGAACAACCCATCATTGACAGGACTGTTGAACCTACTGAGTCTGTTGATCCCATAATTTCATCAACCTCCAACCAACCATTGTCACAAGAAGAAGTAAGTCTACTCATCAACTTACATTCCTCTCCTATATCACCTCTTCCACCATCACCACAAATCACCAATCTCATCTAGTATCCCGACACTATCCACACTATCCACCTTAGTCTTGTTATCAACCTAGTTACCACACAAATCTAGGAAGCAAGAGAAGAAGGGCTAACAAAACAAGTCTAAGGTATAGACAGATAGAACAGAGAACAAGAATGAAGAAAAATAAAACAGAGGAGAGAAAAGAAAAAACAATAAAAAGAACAACAACGATGACTACAATAGTCTCAACAACAAACACCCTCATTAGTCCATCTAGCTCAACTCGGTTCAACAATTACAATTAACATGCAAAAATCCAAAGATGAAGAATTGGACATGTTGACAGATGCTATTAATAGGGAATACAAACACATAAGAGTGAGAACAAAGGAATGAACTAAGAAGCTGGAAGCAGAACAAAAGGAATTTTTAACCAAATGTGAAAGCTTAGCACGACAGTTTATTACAATTCCAACAGGGGCCAACTTAGATAGACCCCTCAACAAAATGTATCAAATTTTTGAAAAAGTCGTGTCGAGCTTCCAAGAACAATTAAAAGAGAGGCGACATGAGAAGGTGGAGGAAACAACTCTGTTACTCTGAAATCAATTTACAGCATTCACTATATCCCAGAAACTATCGATCCAATACATTTCACTGTATTCTATCACGATCAATGTCCCGCGAAACTGGTATACTTAATATGGTCAGGTATTTAAAAAAATGCAAAAGACACGTGAACTCATCAGTTCATTGCAATACTACCGACTAGTTTCCAATGAAGCAATGGCGCAGAACATTAACAATCAACTCATCCTTGAGAATTAGAAGCATGAAAAATTGGAGCGATAAGAACATCAATGGATCAGTCAAGCTCGGTCTATTCTATCAAGTATCGACAAGATCATGCTGCGGCTGCAACGCTTGCTTTCTGTTGCTAAAGAAAAGACACAACCCTTGGGAACTAACATGATGAATATTTTGGAAATAGATATGCATAAGAAGATGGAAAATTTTTCGAGTCTCGCAACTCTTACCATAGACATACAAACTTCCCTTCACACTTGGAAAGAGTTTCAACGTCAACTATCAGTGTATGCAGAAAATATTGTAGAAGCATGTTTTCAAATATAGTCGTCCACCATTCAAGATAATCCATAATGTAGGAACAAACAAGATCATAGCTATTTAGATAGAACAATGCCCATCTCCTCATTTATTCGTGACGAAGAAATATTTTGAGGTGGGGGAGATGTTGGAGGATCCTAATTCAGTTAGTCGACTAGGTCCTTCAGTCGACTAAAGTGTAAACATGTCTATGTCATTGGTCGTGTCGATTGGTTGAACCGACAGTCAATTATGTAACTATTTGTAAATCATATATATAGGTTGTTGAGTCAGATAAATACTCATTTCAGTTTTATGTATGAACCCACATGTGTTCTTAACTAATATAAACTAGTGTTATCATGTCTACCATTCCTTGTCTCTTATCTATATCATTGTTATATGAATCTGTATATGTCTAATTGGTAACCTTGCAATATGATTGATTACAACAAGAACACATGGAAAAAATATGGATTTTTGCTCATTTTTGACCTGTTACCACCTAAGTTGTACTTAGTGGTTTTTTATCAAGTGAGCCTGGTGAACCGAACAAAGATGATTTGTTCAGACTTCAGAAGACCTTCAGAATTGCTTCTGGGAAGTTCTTGTTGTACTATATCACATGTTCATATCCTGTAGGGGAGTTGTAATAAAATGTTCTAGCATGGTAGTGTATGTAAAAGACTCGGTCTCCTAGAATTACTTGCCAATTCGATCAACCTAGGGTGTTTTTTCCCTTGGTTATTATTGGTTGTTGAATAAATGATTGATAATTTCTGAGTTTTTCACCAAACCCCTCCAAAGTTGGGGTGGTCGGATTGAAATTTAGGCCTATTGATGTTATTAGAGTATGTGTGTCAATGTATAAACATACTAGGAATTATGGTTGAGTCATATGAACATGTCTAAGTCCCCCTAGGTTTTAATTTTTTTTAATTTTTTAAGTTTTTTTTAAGTTTTAATTTTTCCAAAACTTAGACTATTTTTTATAGTCTAAATGGAAAAATTGGTTTTGTAATAAAAGTGGGCTCAGAAATCAGTTTCAGTCATGGGGTTGCTCATTTTCTAACTCAGAGCACCCAGTAAACCCATAAACCCACTTTTCCTAAGTTTTGAGTGATTTTCCCATCACTCAGGTTAGAAAACCCTAAAAATCAAATATTGATTATTTTAATTGATAAATTAATTAAATAATGGAGAAAATCCAAATTCCTAAACCAGTGGGATTTGCTCCGATTTGACTGAAATCAGTCTCATCAGCTTTGTATTGACTAGAGTTGACCATGCCTTGATTGAAGGAGTTGATTTGGGCTGAAGAGGGAGTGCACCACAGCATGCATCCTTGGGATTTGCGCCCTATCTCTCTCCTCCACACGTGTGGGCTCATCTGGATGTGGTTTGGTTGATGTTTCAGTTAACCGGTTGATGTGTCAATCCGATCAGCACTCCAATTATCAGACAGACTTAGATAAGACTCAGTTAGACACAAATCAAACTCAACTTGACTCCTCATGCAGCTGCAGACCCTCTCTCCTTGGGAATTGCACCCCATCAAGGCTAGTGTTTCAGTTTTTTCTATAAATAAAGCAAAGTTTCCTCCTTTCCAAGCTAGTTAGAGTTGGATTGAATAGTTGTTTCTATTGTAATGTTGCTATATTTTTCATTGTGAATAAAGAAAATCTTTGGAGGCTAGATGGTGTAAGGCATTCAGTTGGATGAATATTGTTGCTCATGCTTGAGGTAACCTGTATTTGGTGCATTTTTATTCTTGTTTGATTTGTGAATATAACCTTGTCAGGATTGATCCCAATCGAAAGGAAAGAGTCTTTAAATAAGTTTATTTCTAGATTCTATTGTTCATATGTATGTAAAGATCAAGATCTAGCATTATCAATAAGTTTATTATCATGCTGCTCTAGTCTTTTTGTATGTATATCATTGGATCTCACAAATATATTTGTAATTGTTATGTGTGATAGTTACAGGTTTCCATGGAGAAGGTCTTGAACAAGTTTGTTCCTTATCATCTTCCCTTTTTCATGCTACATAGTCCAACTTCTTCCACCAAAAGCTCTCCAATTGATCTTCATGGCTACAAGCTTGCCTTCTTCTCTTTCTCCTCTTAAAATTTAAAATCTACTTGGTTACTTGGTTCATAGCTTTGATTTGTTTAGATCTATCATATTAGAGTGAAATTTAACATAGATATATCTTCTTAAAGCTCATAATCTAGATCTTGTTCTTAAAAAAGGTTTCATAAGCATTCTAGATCTAGCTTTATGGAAATCGCCTTTTTTGCGTGGCATTTTAAACAAAATTTGTAGCTTGCATGCATTAGATTTATATTTCGTAATTTAAAAGATAAAACCATAAATCAGTGCACATCATATTGGCTTCCCAAAAGGCAATCCAAGATCCCAAGGAAAGCTTGCTTTCCTTGGTTCCTTTTTTCACTTTTTTTTAACTGGTTTTAACTTAGCTGTTTTAGGTTAAAAATGTGTTGACCCAAAGGTACTTTCAAAGTGATTTTGGGAATATTTAAGTTTAATAATATTTCTGATTTTTATCAGGTATAACAGAAAAGAGGAGGAGGTGCTGTCCTAAAAGTGACTTTTGGGCCATCCAGAACCCCCCAAGGGTCTCCCCATTTTCTGAAATCTTTAATTTTTGCACTTTGTAAGCTATTGGGTTGGTTATATATAAGAACCAAGAGAAATTATATCAGTTTTATGATATTGTAACCGCTGTTAATAAACAAATCATTCTGAATAGGCTCTTTCGAGCCCATTCCCCATCCCCCCTGGGGGGATTCACGTCCTTTTTTCCTTTTTTGCATTTTTCCTATTTTTTACTCTAGATTAGTTTTATTTATGCAAAATAGTGTACTTTGATTACTTTCATTATATATTCCATATTATAAATTCAAAGTAACTTTAATACTTACCCCACAAATCTCAATTGAACCGAAAGGTGAAAGAGGATCGTGGTAGATTTAATTAGAGAACCTGTGGTTTGTTTTATTTTCGTTGCTTCATTATTCACTATTATGTTTTTCAAGCAATCAATTAAAATCAACCCCCTCCTTGATTCCCCAATTGAGGTCCACTTGGACCGAAAGAGGTTCCTGGAGGTTTTTCTTTCTAATAAAAACACATCGATTAAAATTTACTAAAAATTACAAATACTATGGTGTGTATGCTCTGCGTTTTGGCTTCGGTTCATCCGATCAGTCAAGCTGCATCAAAAGCAACGTGAATGACTAGATTAATTAGGTTTCACTTTCCCTAATTAACCACCATCAGGCGAAAATCCAACTCCTCCAACAAACCATAAGTAGTGGAAAAATACCCAAAGGAGTGGGAACAACTGGAAATTGACCTCGAGGCACCGATATTTATTACACCCTAACGGGTGTATTATGAACACAGTCTCCGAGACTCCATCCATCCCACAAACACCTTGCGGGTAGCCGTGAAGGTTTTATTTTTGGACATACTCCAAGTACCCCTTGGGTATATCTGGAGTCCCCCCTCGCCTAATTTAATCCACTCATTTTTCAAATTAACTTAAAGCGTACCAAGAGACAATTGTAAAACATTCACTCCAAGCAGATGCAAGCACATTTAATCATTTTGCGACTCCATTTTAAGGCAGTGGTTATTTGTTTACTTCTTTCGATATATATATATATATATTGTGTGTCAGCATTGTGCTTACTTGTGTTTATTTTTCATCTTTTTATTTTTGGTTCTCAATTGTTAATTTCATACTCCTAAGAAACTTATTCAATTTAATACCATCATACTAAAGTAATTAGCCTTAGTAACTTAATAGGGTCTACCCCCCTTGGCTTCGCTAGGAGTTGAGCCTAAACGGAGGAGTCAAGAACAAGGTGATAGCCTTGACTCAAGACTTGCCCCCAGGGACACCACAAGTGGCTTGAATATTTATGCCACGTCCCCCCCTAGGTGTGTGAAAGGCAACAACATGACCTACACGTAACAATTCATACGTCAACATGAAAAAATCATAGAAAATGAATAGAGAGACTAGTTACAAAATCAAATAAAATGAACATACGTACAACATAAAACATAACACCAATTTTAAATTTCACTCATATATAACATGACCACAAAAACCTATAAATGTAAAATAATAGGTACAAAAATATAAAGATAGACATATAATCAAATCAATTTTAGGCTATAAATATCTAGGTCCTTTTGGAAAAATACATATAATGAAATTCTGTATACAACAAAATGTGCATGTCATACATAATGGCCAATTTTTACTACCCTACTTCTTCCTAGGTTTCATTTTTTTTTTTAATTCCATGATTTTGACATCGGAATTAACTTCCTCATTTTCTTCTCAACCAACTTATTCTAGTACTATATTAGGATTAACAAACCACAAGATATAACTCCTTATAGGATTCCTAGTACTAGGATTGATGTCAACAATAATTAAAGCAAATCATTTATTAATTAGCTTATTTATACTAAACATAAACCTGAAAATTATTAATGTCTATTCAACTTGTTCATGGTACATGTAGGTGCAGTAGGGGTAACCTATGGTTGATCAATACCTCTAATCTCTAAAATTGTCTCCTAGGGAATACCCAAATCTTCTTGAACTACCTGCAATAAAAAATTTAGTTGTTGTAGAACTACACAATGTATATTTGTACTTTATAATTAAGTATTCAATAAAAAAAATTGAGTTTGTATAACTCCTCGTTGACAATAGAAGTGTTAGTTGCATTGGTATTTCTCAATTCAACCAAGGAATTATAGGATCCTTTCAAGACAACTTTGAGCTCTTATTCCATGGGGATGTTGCTAAAATATATAGACTTCATATTGTAACATTACTCATTTTGATAAGGAAGTCATTTAAAGCATAATTGAAAATGAAACAACAACAAATTTTTAAATATTAATACTTACATATCTCCCCTTCACCTTAACGTATCCTCCTAGTCTAAGTATTTGTTTGTCAATATTCTCAAGTTTCACCTATGTATCCTTTGTGGTTTTGTTCATCCTACAAAAAATGGTGAAGTACATGTTTATGTGATTTAAAAATCATGGTCAAATTCAATATACAATATATAATTTCGATGTTTGTTACACTATTGTATATACCTTGGTGTTTCTGTAGAACTTGGAGGAAAGGATCACTCTTTTCTCATCTTCTTCTCCTTGGAATCCTCTATTAGTGCATCTCTCTCCCATTCTGGAATTATTCTAGGATGCTCATAATTGGGGTATCGACCGATAATAGTGTGGTAGTTGTACCACACTTATTTCATGTACTTTCTTGCCATGGTTTGAACCATATTTTGGTTTAATATGAGACCAAAAAACATGGTCATATGTTTCATCAACTCTTTCTTCAATTTGTTGCTCTGATATTTATAACTTTTTCTAAATCTTGGTGCAACTAGAGAAAATGCATTTTCATGAAACTTTTGGTAGAACATGTTATTTTCTACATTGAAATATAATGATAATTTGATTGGATAGATATAATGAATTTAAAAATGTTCATTGATGTATACAATCAAGGTATTCCAATGGATTAGACGTAATTACCATGGAGTATTAATCCCTTCACCAAACCAAATCATGGTCCATCTGTAAAGAAAATGATAATTGCTCAATGTTATTGATGAGTAAGCATGGTGTCTTGGGACTCATATAAAAATCTAATGAATGAGATGTAGGAGTACTTGAACCAGTGGTTGTTTGTATAGGTGGGTCCTTAACTGGCCCACACCAACATTAGGTGTATAATTAGGGGTATATGCAATGATACCAGGAGTTGAGGCACCATTAGCATGTTAACCAAACAAGAGTAGATGGTGCAAGCATAGATGCATATTTTCTATTCATAACACCGAGTTGTTCCTCTCTCAAGAATTCATACAAAAATAGAATTCACCAATTCAAGATCTTAGATTATTTTAAAAAAATATGTCATATCCTTTAAATGAATTAATGGAATATAATTTTAAAAAAAGACATATGTTGTACTTCCCGATGCATTCCATCAAGAATTGAATTCTTCTTTTAGTCTTGGGAGTATCTTCAGTGCTCACCAATTCTGCTAGTTTGTCAATAAAATTATTAACCTTTTTTATAATAGCTACAAGAGGGTCAGGATCTGCTGATATGTCTTTGTCAACCTTCTCAAGATGATGCGTTGACATGGGATTCTACAAATAATCATATCATATAATTTTGATAAACTACATAACAATAATCATTACACTACAATAAAAGAGAACAAAATGGAATATAATAACAAATATATAAATAACCATATATTATTTCACCAGCTCATGGTCGATTCCTTTCCCCTGATCAACATGTGACATAAATGATAATTTGTTAACCATATATCCAAATGAGTGGAAGTTTTCAATTCCCTGCATTAACATTACAACATAAAGTATATGTAATGCCAAATAATGAATATATAACATATATGTTTTTTAGCAAATGATGGACATGAGTGTTAACCATATTTACCTTATTCCTATATCCTATTCAACCGTTAATTGGACAACCACTCCTTCCCCACATGTATTGATTTTATTGGAGTGACCAAAACTTTGTTTCCATCATGCTCTCAAAAAACACAATTGCATAGTTTGTCTGTGATTCCAGGATGAGTGTCGTTTATAAACCCAAAAAAATTTTTGCAAGATTTATAACTTCCATAGATATATATGGAATATCTTTTATCTTGATTGTTTTCTTTCATTTTATTATAATTTTCACAAACTCCATATATGTGCATCCTCGTTATATATATTTTTAGCCTAGCCCGATGTGCATAACCGTATGTTTTTCTAACATAATCCATCAATCCTCTTCATATTTGTATGGAGCGTTCACACCATCCATTGTAAGGAGCCCTAGACCATGTAAACTAGATGGAGAAATTTGATATGTTCTTCCATCAATATAGAAATCGGTGTTTATTTAGGAAGTGGGTTTGGTTCCCAATTATTCAAATAATTATTATACATTAATGGGACCTCCTTATGTTGGGAGGACTCATTGTCATAAAAGACATGACCTCCTTCAACAAGAAATAAATCCATATATTTTTTTAAATTTTCTTTTGAAATTAATACCTCTGATGGATATTGACATACTGCTTGATGTTTTCCTTTCTCCAATCAATTCAAGACAACCATTACTATCTAAATATAGATCTAACATATTTATATATTTGGTTGTTTCTTTAAGTAATGTCAAACAACAATATCCATGCTCCAACCATACAATTTAGACAGCAAAAGTATCAATTAAACATGGATAGTCTTTGATAAAACCATGTATATAGATGATGCAATGATGCTTTTGCATAATTGTTCTAAAGAAATTGATAATCAGTATATGCATTTCATAGGTAATTTTTTTAAAGATATAATTTCAACTAAAATCTATGCCTTCCTCTCTAGAACGATCACATATGAAGGGTACCAAGAAAGTTGCATAAGTCATACATGAAACGTATTTATAATTTTAATAATAACTCATAAATGGTTTTTTTATTAATATGACCAACTAATTCATCTCAATGATTAACTAGAGTCTCTTACATAACTTCGTATTCATGGGTGGAAAATGGTTTAACGAAGACCCTAGTAAAGGGGAGTAGTTTAAGACGTTGGGGGTAGTAGTGATGTGTGAACGATGTATTGTCTATTGTAATATATTGTGCTTTATTGTTGAGATGGTGTATATTGGCACGAACTATTCCCTAATTTTTTGTACTTTTTCATACGGAATTGTTACTCTCTTCATTTCTTCTTTTGGATATTTCTCATGTGAATAGGGCCAAGTAATGGCCACATGGGTTCAATTCCTATCTACTACCCTATGGGGATCATTCATTTTGAATCATTCACACCCGAATATATCGTCTTCCATCTTTCTCATATTACATTCTTACACAAAAATAATTCATTATCCCATATAACCCTACAGTGATAGGGTGGGTAGCAAAATTCTCTTTTTTTGGGTACGAACGCTCTAGTATGCAATCTCCCTTATTACTACTTAATATAAAATATGTATTGAAAGAATGGAGGAGCCTCGGTTTCTCCATATTTCAAATTCATGGATTCCTTTGTCTTAGTTTGTATATATGTCTTAGTTTGTATATATGGTAGTAGTTGCTAATTTCGACTTTGTTGATGACCTCAATTTTTATTTCCTTGGAGACATTCAAACAATCATATGATATACACATTTCAAACAACACCATTAGCATGGTTATGTATAATATTATTTTGAAATATTAATTAAAATGGAATGGGGGAATCAAATTTGTGTAATCCCTTTGGAAAAAACAGACTAAAAATTCAAAGTCGTCTCTACTTGAATTACGAGGCATGGTAGAAATGGTTTTCCAATTCAATTGGTATTTTGAAGATGATATCAAATTGAAATCCCTATTTATAAGGATATTAAACAAAACTCTTGATTCTTACTACTATACTCATCCCAACTTAATACAACTATAGAAAAACAAGGGAAAATAGAGTCTCAACTATTCTTTGAAATACTAGTTGAGCAAATGAAATCATTCAAGTATTTCAAAGAATCACCAAATCATCGATCCCAAGGCATTGTTCAAGAATCACAAGTATTTCTCAAAAATCGCCAGATCGTCGATCCCATAGGCATTGTTCAGGAATCACTTCACTCCATCAAAACCAAGAATCTTTGTGCTTTTATTATTAAGTTGGATCTCATTAAGGCATTTGACATGGTAAATTGGACATTTATCCGCCTTATCCTGATTTAGATTGGGGCACCACTTCAAACTGTCAACTGGATAATGGGATGCATCTCATCTGCTACCTTTGTTGTTCTTATCAATGGTACTCCCACAAATTTTTTTCCTGCCTCACGTGGTATCCGTCAGGGGTGCCCTCTATCACCTTTGCTTTTCATACTTGTCATTGAGGGTCTCAGTCTGTTAATTTCCGACGCTCATTGTCGTGGACTTATCCGTGGTGTCAAAATCACCTCTTCTCTTGCCTTGACCCATCTTCTTTTTGTTGACGATGTTATCCTTTTAGGTACCGGATCACTTCAAGAATGGGCAGCATTTGAAGTAATCTTGGATACATTCTGTAAAGCCTCTGGTATGTCAATAAGCCTGGATAAATCTGTTCTCCTACATAACTGTATTCCTACTCCTGAGCTCCACAATCTCTCCTGTGTGGTCCCTTATAAACTTTCCCCCATCACCATGGGTTTCAAATATCTTGGGTTTTACATTAAACCCCTGGGTTACAGAACAAAGGATTGGTATTGGCTTATACAAAAATTTGAAAAGAAAATATGTATTTGGACTCATAAGCTCCTATCCCTGGGAGGCAGATTGGTTCTGGTGCAAGCTATTCTCTCCAGCATCCATGTATATTGGATGGGTTTAGCCCCATTGCCGGCCTCTATCTTGCAGAAGTTGCGCAGTATCACATTTGCATTCTTGTGGGGATCACATGGGCATACTCGTAAATACCACCTTGCTTGCTGGTCGGACTTATCAATGCCAAAGAAATTCAAGGGCTGGGGAATTAAAAATTTACACTGGTTCAATATTTCTCTCCGCCTAAAGACTTTTTGGAGAGTCCTTTTCAGCGATAGTCTTTGGCATCGGGTTCTTATATCAAAATATTTGAGACAGTCTACTGTCACCACATGGATCCGGGAGAAAAACTTATGTACGAGGGGCGTATCAGTTATTTGGAGAGGGTTTATTCAAACCCTTCCTTGGATGGGTCCGCACCTTACCTGGCTTGTGGGAAATGGCAACGACGTTTTGATTGGTACAGACCCTGTGATTGGTAACTCTGCGTCATTCTACTTTCCTGAAGACCTTCGATCTTATCTGGAGGACCTGGGCATTACAACCCTTGCTCTGGCACATAACATATTGCCCGATGCACATCATTACTGGTATACTGCTGATGAATTATATCTTGATGGCGATTGGAAAAATATTTGGAATGCATATATCAGATGCCTAGATCTGAACGGTATTAGACTCACAATGCACCTGATTCTCTAATCTGGAATTATAATAAGAACAATGGTTTAGTTACTGCTGATAAAGTGTATGAATATATTGTCAATACTATTCAGACTGACCTGGGAAGCAGATTGTATGATACACTTTGGACACATCATCTCCCAAGGAAGATTGGTTGTTTCTCATGGCTGGTTTTACATAACAAAATTCTTACATGGGACAATCTACAGAAGAAAGGTAAAATTGGTCCTGGCATTTGCTCCATGTGTTATGCTTATGACGAGTCTGTTCATCATATTTGTCTGCTGCCCGATTTGGAGAGGTATTTTGGGGGCTGTATGTGACCAGCTTCAGCTATGTATTCCCCCTGTTTCAGATTCAATCTCGGCATTTTTTGAGGATTGGGCAGTTACCCACCATTGCAGCTCGGCACTGTATTTTATCCCACACCATGCGATTTGGGCTGTCTGGAAAGCCCGTAATAGAGCTGTATTTGATGGTATAAGGGTTAATATTTCGGTTGTTATGCATCAGATTATTAATTCTCTTCATTTTTCTCCCTCATGGTCTACCACTAAAGATAGGAAAAAGAGATCTGACAGAAGGATTGGACCCAGACCACTCATGATCTTTCCATGTGGTTTTTTTGATGGTGTTGCAAACTCTTCTACTGCTGGCATTGGATATTGTATATTTCTCAATGAGAATCATCGCCTTGAATTTGCGCTGGGGGTTGGATAGGGGACCAATACCAATGCAGAACTGCTTGGTCTCTGGGTAGTTCTGCACACATCCCAAATGATGGGTTTACCTTTGACCCGCATTTTCGGTGACTCCCAGGTCATTATTAATTGGGAAAACGGTATTTCTGCACTCTCCCCACCAGAGCTCTTTCATTGGTGTAGGGAATCTCATAAGCTTCTTAAAAGCTTCATTGATCTCTCCATCATTCACATTTATCAGGAATTCAATGGGATTGCAGACCGTCTGTCCAAACAAGAACTCATGTACTCCCCAGGATTTGGGTATTTCTACGAATTTATGGATGACCATTTGATCCATAGTGACTCATATCAGCTTTTCTGAGTGTATATTGGGATAATTTCCCATTCTTTTTAGATATACACTGTATGTTTGTCTGAGTGCTTCTTTGGTCTGCAGCACCGGTCTCATGTCTCCTGATAGATGGGAATGATGATGGATGATCATCTCTATGATGAGGCAGATTACTGATGGGAACACGTGTCATTGTCTACCCTTCCATCCGGCTGCAATTCGACATGATTCTCATTATTATGATGTATTATTGCCAATGTATCCCCTTTTTGGGGGGGGGGTGGCTGTTAAAAGGCCCTTTGATTCTTAATAAAGAATATCAAGGACTGATTTTTCTTCCTGGAAAAAAAAAATGAAATCATTCAAGTAGTATTACCAAATGAGAACAAACACATGAGAATCCTACCTGGAACAATTGATGAGAATGGCATGTTTAAAAGGAAATAGATCATTGGATTCAAGTATATAGTCTATTTGAATTCTATGCATACATTTCCTTTTGTGGGTTCTTTCACACTACAAAATTAAATATTTTATCAATATCCATCACATGGGAAGAATTTGAAGGTATTTGATACATTTGTTTAAAAGTTTGGGTCTTTAAAAGTAATCTAGGGGACCTACTGCAGCCAATTAAAAACATGAGTAGGATAAGAGTGGTTTCAAATAGCCATTGGTGAGGATACAAATTTAATTTGCATAGTTCGAACCTTCATGAATACCCAAGAGATAAGTAATCAGGGCATGAGAATATTTTGGACATAAAAATTCAAAACATATGAGAAGTTTGTTTCTTTGAATTTTGATGAAGGGATCAATAGACATTGCTATCACTAAGAAATTTCAAAGTTTTTGTAAGGGTTCATTAGCCCTAAACGATATCCACCTGTTAACAAAGAGTATTTATTATCCCTCTAGAGCTAAGGTAGAGGTACTTCAAGCGACCCCATAGGTATGAAACCATGGGATGGTGACCGAGACTTAAATACATCAGACACTAAGAGAATAAGTAAATCACCATTAATGATTTAATTAGATCTATAGTTAAGATTAGCAGTGATCCAATAATGTACATGGAGGATAATTTAGCACATCAACAAGCTAATCAAAGAAAGTGGGTGGAAGATCGATGGCTATAATTGATAGAAAACCGATAAAGTGTGCCTCGTATAATTTGTGAATGAGGGAACGTTTCCCCAAAAACTATTGGGGAGACATGGAATGCAATGATTGATTGCGCCTCCTTGATGCACTTTTTCAATACCACCAAGACAATTGGGAATTACTACTTATGGAAACCAAGATGGTAGGATTCCTGTAGTTATAAAGTGACAATTTATCCATGCATGCAAGGGTGATGAATTGGATTCCATGTAGACCTTCGTCTAGTGGAATTTCCCCCATGTCAATTTCACCAATCATTTTCAAATAAAAATCGACCAAGTGTCAAATTTTCAAATATGTTTAGTTGTTAAAGTCAAAATTTGTTATTTTCAAACCATTGTTACTTCAGGCAAAGAAATCCATTATGTATAACTCCTTTATACCCAACAAATCATCACTTGTGAATAGTAGTATAGCACACCTCCAATTTTAATAACTGGGTATTTACCATGAATAACCACAACCTCCTTTGTTTTACCTTTGAGTTAAAGTAACTAAAATTTTTACCCTACATTTTCTCAACAAAAAAACCTTTTTTACCCTTACTAGTCAATTAAACACCATTAAAATGTCTTATAAATATAAAGATAAGACCCCCATCCTATATTTTATGGAAATGGACGCATCTATGACCACCATGCAGACATTTTTGATATAGGGGTCACCAATTCTGACCTAATTGCTACCATTAAGGAAGGATTTTCGCTAGGATTCATAGATCAAGACCCCTGTCAACCATGGGACTTGAACTTTTCCAGATCTATTTTCCCATGACCAATTTACTTCCCTGAATTTGTAGCATGGTGCTCTTCCAAATATCCCCTAGCAAAAGATCTATCATATCATATAACCTTTCCAAAACCCTATGCACCATAGATGTTAATACCCTCTCGAAAATGTTCTGCATTCCATACTTCTTATCCCTACGAACCCTTAATGAAAAGAGTATGGATACATCTTACCAAACATTGAGTCCTTCAAACAAGAATTAGCTTCTCCCTAGTAACCTAGAAAAGTGAATTGCAAACCCTAAATCCCTATTTCCATATAGTACTATACTGTTTTCTGATAAATCCAAAATGACCATTTATATGATACACACTATTCTAGGATATGGAGATGAAAAAACAATTTATGATATTGTATTAGGTTTTTACTCAATCTAAACCCTGCACCAGAATATGGACCTCCAAATTTTGATTTATGTAGTTTCCTAGACCAATAATTGCATGAACAATTAGAAAAGTCTCCATGATTATAATCATTTAGGTATCCTTCATACTTATTATGTATGTTCATCTACCATAATTATGATCATTTCAAATACTTGAACCTGAATATTTCAA
>LPNX011070618.1:574245-609908 GCA_001517045.1 Pseudotsuga menziesii | reverse complement strand
TACCTAAACATGTAGCACCCTTTCATATAAGAGGGTTCAATGCACTATATATGGAAAGTTTCCTAATCCATTTGAACCTTGAGAAAGTTGAGAAAAGATCCTATGAACCTCACTAGGTCACATCCAATCATAGAGTAAGAAACAATAATTCTCCATATGAGTGTATGTGTAGGACAAATTGGGAGAAAATATCAAACAAGGAAAGTTGGGAGGAGGTCCTAGAAATTTAAAAAGTCGTGAAAGAGTTGAATATCTTAGATAAGTTAGTATGGAAAAGGAGAGGAGAAGAGGATATACAAGAATATATAGAGATATATCATCTTATGTAAGGTCCTCATCCAAATAAATCTAGAACAAAATTTGAGGGGACAAATCAAACAGTAGTTTAGAAGGGTGTAGCCAAAGAGCTCCTAAGAGAGTTGGCAAAATTGATACCACAATAATTATCCATCTCAAGAGGACCACCAATTAGATATACTCACTAATCCTCTTTAGATTTTATAGTGTTGCAGGGGTTGCAAGCATACCATCCATCATAACCTATACCAATAAACACATATTTAATCAAGGTATAGAGGAATAAGGGATAAAAGTGTGAAAATAGTAAATGGTGCTAGGCACCAAATACCAATAGATGGAAAGAGACTCCTTGTAGAAATTGCAGATTTGATACCATTAGAAAAAGAGCATTGATCTAAATAAGAAGCACAGGAGGTAGATCTCTCTACTAAGATAATTCTCACAAGTATGCACAAGGAAATAGAGAGAAGAATAAGAGACTAAATACAAGAGAAATGATCTAATATATTTCCAGGTATTATTGATCAACTGAATATACGATGAACCAATAATGAATTGATTGATTATTACAATAGTAATACATCCTTATAAAGGAAAATTGAGTTGGTGGAATGCAACTCATGCTAGCTCATAAATCAGATTTACCAAATATGATAAACCCCCATAAGTGGCTAAAGCACTTCCCAAACCAGTCAAGGACCTCACGAATTAGCTAAAGCATGAGTGAGTTGTCATGAATGATGGAAACCATGCTAATACTATAATATGGAGGAAAAATAATGAAGGATGGGTTAGAAACAAAAGATAGCATTTTCCTAGTTGACTAACTTTACCTTATCCACAAAAAAGATGGAATAAAGAAGAATACATACATAATCCATAGGAAGGCGCAATTACTAATTTTGGAAGTCAATAAAGTGGACAGGATCAAACCAGAATCATGATTAATGTGATCCTGAGGTATATATGGCAAGTGTTGACCATGTGATGCAAGTGGATGCAAACTATCTAGGCTAGTAGGTAGGAAATTAATAAAAAAATAAAAAAATATTTTATCCTAAGTTATGAAGTGGGTTTATTATATTCCAACACCCCCCTTTAATTCTGACTTTATGATTCTTATGTATAAAATAATCAAGTTCATATGGTGCATATAGGTGTATATAGGTCCCAACAACAAGGTTATGGTCACCCTTTGCAATTATTCATGTCCAGAAAAGTTGAGGAAAGAGGCAAAATCACATGGGGAAAATCCTCCCTCAAAAAAGGACAAGGCGCCAAATTTTAAATATGTCTTCAATATGTATTTATCTTCAATTCAATGAGCTGAATGAAGTGCTTCTGGTGAAATACTTTGGTGAAGAAATCATGAACTCCATGATCATGCGCTAGAATGTAGAATCTGCAAGAAAGAAGAGGAGAGACTCCTTGTATCTCATCATCTGATGAAGTAGGAGAATTATATAAATGCTTATTTATTCTAACAAACTCTCATATGTAAACACAATATGAAATGGAAAATATATATATGCATACTACTTCCCAAAGAGTGCAAAAATTAAGACAATCAGTTCCTTGTATATCTGCAAAATTGTGATGTGAATCACATATCATTATTCTAATATGATGTATCACATTCGCAGATCTGATATGAGGCTGAAAAGATTCTGATATATCATAAATATTGTCATATGGAACAACAAAGAAAAAAGATTCAGTCTCTCCATGAGGATATAGGAAAATCCAGCAGTGCCGCGGTGCTCTGTGCGCAAAATCTAGCAGCGCCGCCGGAAGGAAAAGAAGAAAAATAAAACCCTAGACCACTCAAAAGATAATTTTTTCATGTTTCTTATCTTGCTTTGCAATTTATAATACCATTTATCTTTCTTTATTTTTCCATGATATACTTACTAATCATGAATTTTACATGTCACAGGTTCATCATGGTAATTTGAAAAGAATGGGAGATTGAAGTCCCAAACACCCAGGCGGTGAATGACCCAGCCACCATTGAGGCTTTACGAAACTGCGAGCTTCTTAAGTATTTCCGGATCCCAGGAATGAAAGCACATGTCTGGCTGTTGGAATACATCATAAACATGTGGGATCCTGACCAAGATCATTTTGTGGTGGGAGTCCACATCCTGCCTATAGAGATCGAGGATATTTATTTTCTGACCAGTTTATCTATGAGGGGAAACCCTGTCGTTCCATCTGGAGCACGAGGGGGAGAAGGTTCCTTGGATGATATCATCAATCAATATTGCTCATTGGGTACAGAGTCCCAATCGGGAAAGCTAAAGATCAAGTCTCTAGTGGATCTCTCCTTGAGGACAATAGTATATAATATTGGCAAGGTGGCAGGTACTAGGGCTGCCCACCTTACCAGTAGATCTCACATGCTATATGTTTTGCAGTGCATGGAGCCCACTATCTTCAACTGGTGTGAAGGCATGTTGGCGTGTCTAAAGAGCCAACTAAACAAGTGCAAAAGAGGGACACTAAAGCAGTTTGGTTACAGAGCAGTGGTGGTGTCTTTTATCTTATAGCGGGTACCTCACATGAGGCCCCAAGTGACCATTACCAGACTGGATCCTGAGGATCTGAGGATGCTTGCATGGGTGACATCTATTCCTCACCTCGGAGGTGGAGGACCTAAAGTCACTTACGGTTTCGAGTTCTTTCGCTGGTTGAGAAATCAGCTAGTTATAGTGGAGGACTATGCCTATGAGGGGGAAGACTTTCGAAATGACCTAGAGCTAGTCTTACCTGAGGGGGAGGTGTGGGATGAACGAGGTAAGAAGACATTATCCACTTATGTTTTTTGAAATTTTATATTTATTTCATTTTTATTTTATGTAGTACTGAGATAAAAAAAAAATTTCATGCAGACATTGGATCTGTCGACCCAGCTGGGATGTCACCTATTGCTAGGCGAGTAGTTACCCAGGATATGATGGTGTACCGCTCCAAATCTCAGGAAGAGCTTAGATATATTGAGGAGAACCTACATCACTTGACTGTGGGTATCCCTGACATTACCACTGATGAGGTTCCCAGGCGTTATCAACACCATACCACAGGTGTCTCCGGACAGTTCTCCAGACTACTTTGCAGAGTGGCCCAAGCCATTGCGTGCTACCATGAGCACCATGAGGATTAGTCTGCCTTGATATTCACCTTTTGTATATGTATTACTGAAAGCTTCAAAGCTTCATATTTTTTCCCTATGTACATGTATTATGAATTTTTTATGGTCCTGAATGGGCACTGAAAGCTAGAGATGCTTCAGCCCAAATTTTGTATCTCGGTGCTACAACTTTTATATATACGACAAACTTTTATATTTACAGTTGTGTGTGGAAAATGTGATGTGCGGAATGGTTTATCTACTTATGAATTTACACATGTTTTTATGTTTTCAAGTGGACTTTTTAAGTATGAGCAATATGCCAATCCAAGACATAGTTAGCTAGGGAATCTGCCACAGCATTTAAGTGTCTCGGGATGTGATAATATGTAACTTGCTAAAAAGACTTCTCTAACAACCTAACTCTTCGAAAAATACGAAGAAGCATGGGATTTCGAATGGTGTAGACTCGGTTAAGCTACTAAACAACTAGTTTAGAGTCTAGGTAAACCCTAATTTCCCTTACATCATTAGCTAGGGCTTCTGTCAACAATCCAATCATGGCATGGTATTATGCCAGATTCTTGGTGGAGGGACCTAAAAGAATACCCCCTGAACTCACCAGTTCACTTGTAGGAAAGTACAGTACCAAAGCTACTGATGGAAGGTAAAGAGTATATCGATGAGCACCATTAGAAAAACCAATGAAGAAAGTCATATGTCCATCAGACGAAAGACATGCATAAGTAGGGTTTTATGAAAAAACACATTTTAAATCACACAAAAAACACATCTCTCAAAGCTTAAGACACACAGCAAACTATAAACAATATTTACAAAGACTCTATGCTAGATGACCTAGGCATAGTATCTTTTAAGGTAGAGCTCATTTCGGGGCTCTCCCAAAGGTATCCCCTCATAATCAACCAATTCATATGCCCCCTTCTCTAAAACGCAACTGACAATATAGGGCCCATACCACATAGACTCAAATTTTCCTGCCCCCAACTTATCATGATTCTGGTCATAAGTAAAAACCAGGTCTCCTTCATTGAAGGAACGAGGTTGGACAGTCCTGTCGTATTGGATTTCCATTCTCTGTTTATGTGCCTCATTAGCTAAGGTAGCATCACATTGAGTTTCATCAAGTTTGTTTAGATACATAAATCTTTCTCCGTCTATAATGGTATTGGGTAATAGTTCCATAGAAAGTTTTAAAGAATGGATCTCACATTCTATAGGTAGAGTAGCTTCCAGTCCGTATACTAGTTGGAAAGGTGTAAAACCAGTGGAAGTTTTGACAGTAGTCCTATAGGCCCAGAGTGTAGAGAAGAGCTGTAAATGCCAGTTTGACTTGGCTTGTCCTACCATCTGCTGAAGCATTGTTTTTAATACTTTGTTGATAGCCTCAACTTGGCCATTGGCCCGAGGATAGTATGGTGTAGAGTTATCGTGACAAAACCCTAATTTTACACTAAGCTCTACCATCATCTTGTTTTGAAAATGTGACCAATGGTCGGTCACAATGGCCCTAGGAACCCCAAATATTGCAATGATATGGTTAAATAATAATAATGCAACAGTCTTACCATCTTCGGCATATGTGGGAATTTCCTCAGCCCATTTTGTAAAATAGTCCACAGCCATGATAATGTAGCCATGCCCCTTGGCTGAGGTAAGTCTACAGTGCATGAAGTCTATGCCCCATTTTGCAAAGGGGCCAACTACTACAACGGGATGAAGTAGAGCTGGATGTGTGCATTTCTTGGGAGTAAACATTTGACATGGTGGGAATTTATTTACTATTTCAATACAATCTTTGAAAATAGAAGGCCAGAAATACCCAGCACGCAAGATTTTCTGGGCAGTAGCTGTTGAAATATTGTAAATTCGAAGAATATTCTATATGTATTTATTTGTGGTCCCCGATGGTCCTACTGGGAGAACCACTTGTATTACTTTGTACCCCGATTCTCCTAATCGGAAGAACTAATAAGAGTCATGAGGCAGTCCCCTCTAATTGTAAAGGTGGGTCATTAGCACCCCAGCGTGGTTACTTGAGCCTACATGTGTAACTCGAGCCTACATGATTAAATCGAGCCTACATGACAGATGAGTTAACTTAAGTGAATGGATGAATATAAATAGAGGTGTAGTGCTCCTCATTTGGAACACACACTCTCACTTGTGTAGCGCATTAGTGGAGAAGAGAAGAGTAGCTGGAGAAGAAGAAGGATCAGGCTTTGATCTCCTTGTTGGTTTTACCTTTTATCTTTTTGGGGCATCTATATTGAGGAAGCTTTTGCTGGGTTTTTCCCTTTAGGGTTTTCCCAGGATAAATATTTGTGTTCCTTTTGTATGGTTGTGCTTGTCTATCTTTCAGTGATCCTGTTTATATGCTTTTGTTATGAATTCGAAATGAAATACTAATGATCTAGCTTAGCATATGAAAATTTAACATGGTATCAAAGCCACCCTGAAAGAAGACATTGTGCAGCTACAGAAGCTAGGCATTCTTACTTTTTGGGTCTCTATCCAAAATCAATCAGCAAAAGAAGGCTAGACTGACTCTCCATTGAAGGGCGCATCTTTCTGTCGAAGCGGAATTCGATTTCGAGCATTTTTAGTTTTGGTGTGGAAAATTAGGGCTTTCTACATAAAATGAATTTTTGAGTAAGCCTAAAAAAGCATTGTTCTCCTCATAAAAATCTAATTTTAGAGACCTGGATCAAGAAATTTGGTTGGGTGAAACTCCGGGAAAGTCAAACCCTAGTTTGACCCCGAGCTAGAAAAACCCTAAATACTAAAGCTGCTAAGTTTTGGTACTTTCACTATATTAATAGATTGGAAAAGGCTCGGGCATTGAAAATTGTAGTGGCAGAATCCACAATACTAATGTACACTGTGTCCAAAATTCAGCCCCAGATTCACTATATTCTGGGATATATGATCCCTCCAAGTTAGGGTTCCAACCTCTTTCAAAATTCATCCCTAAACAGGACACCTGGGAAAAATTGCTATATCTTGGGATACAGAAGTCCAAATGGAATTCCTGAAGATGTTACAGAAAGATCATGGAATTTAATTTCTATGATCCAAAGGTTAGACTCAGAATATGAACTAGTGACACGTGTCATTCCGTACAACTTCGCTGTTCTGACTAGTCCTGTAACAGGTCACCTTGTTAAAAGGATCATGAATCCCAATTGGTGAAACCTATGGTGTTGGATCAGGGACATGCGAGGCTACCTCAGTACAAAATTTTAGACATAGAGGATCATTAATTTCGGAGATATCACAGAGACAGTGACAGGAATTTCTGTAGAAGAAATTGGAAAACTAGGGCTTCCTGTTCCGGGAGCTTCCCTCCATTGTTTTCAGAAAATGAGTACATTGGACAGATCCATTTGAAGAGATCTATCTTTCTATCTAGTCAGATCTAAAAGATTCCAAGTTCTGAAAATTAGGGTTTCTCTGACAAGCCCTAGATCAGCCAGCTCCAAAAACAGGATGGACACCTCAAATCGGTAAGATCTAATCTTTTGCTATTTGAATTTGAGGTTCTCATTTCAAAGTGATCTATAACATCTTTCAAAGTGATCTATAACATCAGCTTGTTGATGAGCTTGATGAAGTTGATAACTTCCAAGCATGGAAGTATTTGATCTCTCTCAAGAAAATGAATTCGACACCTACATGAGTAGAGAGGTTCCAGTTCTAGAGGGAGATGAGGCTCAAAGCCTTACATAAGAAGAACTTGATCAAGGCCAAGAAGATCATTGTTGATTCAATCATGGATCAACTTGTACCACAAGTGTCTTCCCTAAAGACACCAAATATGTTTTATTCCTTGATCAAGCTATTTGAAGATAAGAACTTAAATCAGAAGATGGCTTTGAGAAAATAGTTGAAGAATGTGAAGATCCAGAATGCAGAACAACTTGAAGCGGTAGAAGAAGAAGTGGAGAATGCAGAAGTGGTGATAGCCACCTTGAATGGCCTCCTAGGATCATGGGATTCATTCATGCGAAGAATGTATGCCAGAAGGAAGTAATTAATTTCATCTCGACTCATAAGAAGAGAAGAATAAGATGGGTGCAATTGAAGATCAAGCTCTCACCATTCAAAGAAGATCCCTCAAGCAATGAGGAATATAAAGAACTCAATTCTTGAAGAACCTCTTATTCATCTTATCATTTGGATAAGAAATGATGATTTCATGAATGAAGAAGATGATAAAGCCAAATGATCAAGATGGAGTCTACCCACGAAAAAAATAAAAGATAACTATTCGATTGTCATTTCATGATATTGTTTTGTTATACATTTGATTATATTAAGTTGATGTGTTATGCATGATGGATTGTTTGCATTAATGAATGTATACTACTAATATGCATGTGATGGGTAAGTAGCTCATGGTGCTATACAACTCTCCATTTCTACTTATCAAACCTCTTTGCTGACATATTGGATTAGTGCACAATCTCAATGATGTCATGATAGAGATGGAAGGCATCTAGAAAGTTTCTATGAGATATGGATGAATGTTGTATTGGCTAAACAGTTGCATGATGCATAAGAATTTGTCGTTATGCATATGAAATAGTTATGACCATGCAATTGGTGCATTTGAATTGTAGGAAAGGTCATGTACAACCTCCTACAAGAAAAGAAGGATGAGACTTGTTCTGAAGAACAAGTGATGACAATTCAATAAACATGAATCTGAAGCTCCCAGGGTCAAAGACACCTTCAGAGAGTGGTAGATCCACCTCGAAGGATGAAGACCACCATGGGTATGAGAGATAACTCAAGATGAAGAAAAGAATGCTATGAAATAATATATGATAAAAGAATGACAGTTGACCATGAGGAATGATGTATACGATATGATTTCGAGACATAAAGGAAAGTATGTAGTATCCTCCATATGGATCTACAAGAACAAGTGTACAAAGCAAGGTTCGTGATTTTCCTCAGAAAGAATAGACTATGACATGACATACTCTATTGACCAGTATATATCAAGCATAGAACCACCTGTACAGAATGAAGAAGGAAGATAATACTCCACTTCAGGGGGAGTGACTACAGAAGATATCTGAGTTCGACACAGTACGACATGATGGACAGCTTCCTGATGGATCGAGACTTTACCAAGAGTAAAGTGGGTTACAACCTTCAAAGTTGAATGCAGAAGACTAGGATATGTTGATGATCTGACAAGACAAACTCATGGAAGATGTTATGATGAAAGACTACTAGAATGATGTTTGGGATATAGTACTCAAACCAGAAAGCAAGAATGTGGTATCTTACAAATGGATTTGCAAGATAAAATATGTCGCTGATAGAAGTAAGGAAAGACTTGTGGCTAGAGGTTTCTATAAGTAAGAGGGAATTAATTCTGAAGAGACACTTACTCCAGGAAGCAAGGTACACTTCCTTCAGAACTATGATGGTAGTTTCTCCCATGATGAAGTAAAGACAATCCTTCCTTAATGGTATGATTGTGAAAGAGTTTTACATCGAAAGGATTTGAATTTGAAGTCAGATGGACTCATATATGTAAGTTAAATAAGGCCCTCTATGGCATGAAGCAAGCTCCCATAACTTGGTATGGAAGGATAGATAGTTTCTTGTCAATTATGGGCTTTACCAAGAGTAAAGCTGATCCTAACCTTTATCTCAAGGTTGTAGAAGATGAACCTGTCATCCTGTTATTATATGTGGATGACTTATTCTTGACAGGGAATGAGAAACAGATCATGGAAAGCAAGAAGAAACTAGCAGAAGAATTTGAGATGAAAGACCTTGGGTTAATGCACTATTTCCTAGGTCTGGAAGTATGACAAAGTTCAGAAGGAATATTTCTCAACTAAGGAAAGTATGCGGTAGATATATTGAAGAAATTCAATATGTTGGAATGAAAAGCCATGGCCACACCCATGGACTCCAACCTAAAGCTGTTAGCTGATGACTCATCAGAGTTAGTGGATGTGACTCATTGCAGACAGATCATTGGGTCACTGATGTACTTAACAAATACCAGACCAAACATTTTTTTTGCTATGAACACCTTAAGTCAATATCTTGTTCAAAGATGGGTTCACCTAGTAGCTACAAAACATGTGATGAGATATTTGAAAGGGACTATAGACCTTGGTCTATACTATGATGGTAGCCATGACTACAGATTGTATGGCTATACAGATGCATATTGGGCTGGAAGTATCTCAGACAGGAAAAGCACATCAGGTAGATGCTTTTGTTTGGGGTCTGCTATGAGTTCATGGTTTAGCAGGAAACAGTCCAGTGTTTCTCTTATAATGACAATACATAGCAGATTGCTCTGCTAAGTTATGAAGCCATATGGCTTCAAAAGCTGATATCAGGTCTCCTTGACTTGAAGATGGATACTACATTGATTCTATGTGATAACGAGAGTTGTGATAACAGAGAACCTTGTGTTCCGTCATAACACATAGAAATTTGATATTTCTACATACAAGATAAAGATGCAGATGATGATGTTTCAGTATTCCCATACTGATTATATAGATGATGTTTCAGTATTTACATACTGTAGATGCAGATGATGGTGACTCTATATTTCTATACTGAATATATAGATGATGATACCTTCAGTATTCACATACTGGAGATACATATGGTGATAGTTCAGTATTCACATATTGAAGATGTAGATGAAGATGGTTTAGATGATGATGTGCTAATAAAGCCTCTGTCTCAGGTAAAGTTCGAACACTTTTGGGACAAGCTTGGTGTGGTTCGGAAAGACCTTCCCCGAAAGGGGGAGTAATGATGTTGAAGTGGGATTGTACCATCCCTAGGAACTTTCCCTAAAGTGATCCAGAGACCTTGGTCTTCGAGAATGAAGAGGGATTGTATCATCCTGGGACATCTATCCATAATAGATCTGGTGACCTCGGTCCTCGAGAACGTGGCGGGATTGTATCATCCCTGGGCACTTTCCCTAAAGTGATCCAGAGACCTCGGTCTTCGAGAATGAAGATAGATTGTATCATCCTGGGACATCTGTCCATAATAGATCCGGTGACCTTGGTCCTCGAGAATGTGGTAGGATTGCATCATCCTTGGACATCATCCTAAAGTGATAGGGACTGATTCTCCTGTAATCAATCCGGTGGCTTCGGCCCTCGAGAATGTGGTAGGATTGCATCATCCTTGGACATAGTCCTAAAGTGATAGGGATTGATTCTCCTGTAATCAATCTGGTGGCTTCGGTCCTCGAGAATGTGGTAGGATTGCATCATCCTTGGACATAGTCCTAAAGTGATAGGGACTGATTCTCCCGTAATCAATCTAGTGGCTTTGGTCCTCGAGAATGTGGTAGGATTGTATCATCCTTGAACTTTGGTTCAGAATAGGTCTGGTGTAACTTCGGTCATCGAGAATGTGGCAGGATTGTATCATCCTTGAACTTCGGTTCAGAATGGATCCGATGTAACTTCGGTCATCGATAATGTGGCAGGATTGTATCATCCTTGAACTTCGGTTCAGAACGGATCCGGTGTAACTTCGGTCATCGAGAATGTGGCAGGATTGTATCATCCTTGAACTTCGGTTCAGAACGGATCCGGTGTAACTTCGGTCATCGAGAATGTGGCAGGATTGTATCATCCTTGAACTTCGGTTCAGAACAGATCCGGTGTAACTTCTGTCATCGAGAATGTGATAGGATTGCATCATCCTTGAACCTCAGTTCAGAACGGATCCGGTGACCTTGGTTGTCGATAATGTGATAGGATTGCATCATCCTTGGATTTTGAGTCCAAAAGAGATGCAAAGACTTCTTTGTCTTTGTACTATGGGTTGCTGCTGATGATGGTGATGTTTCTGATCGAAAGATCAGAGTGTGATGATGATGATGATGTTTCTGATTGAAAGATTAGATGTTGCTAATGATGATGATGTTCTCTGATCGAAAGATCAGAAGTTGTTGATGATGATGATGTTCTCTAATTGAAAGATTAGAATATGATGATGATGTTGTTGCTGACGATGATGATATTCTCTGATCAAAAGATCAGAATATGATGATGATGATGTTTCTCTGATCGAAAGATCAGAAGTTACTGATGATGATGTTCTCTAATCGAAAGATCAGAATATGATGATGATGATGTTTTCTGATCGAAAGATCAGAATTTGCTTATGATTATGATGTTGTTGATGATGATGATGTTTTCTGGTCGAAAGATCAGAATGCGATGATGATGATGATGTTTCTGATCGAAAGATCAGAATGTGATTATGATGAGATCCTGATGATGATGATGCCGTATTATCAAAGTATGATGATGATGACGTACTGATTGAAAGATCATAATATGATGATGAGTTGATGTTATAGTATGATGATGTTTGGTTGATGATGTTTCTGATTGAAAGATCAGAGGCTAATGATAATGATGATTCTGATTGAAAGATCAGAGTATGATGATAATGATATTTTGATGCTGATATTTTGATGATGATGATGTTGATGTTTTCATGATGATGTTTTTGATCGAAAGATCAGAGTATGATGATGATGTTGTTGCTAATCGAAAGGCCAAAGTGCTGAAGAAGTTGTTGCCAATCGAAAGGCCAAAGTGCTGAAGAAGATGTTGCTGATCGAAAGGTCAAAGTGTTGAAGATGATGTTGCTAATTGAAAGGTCAAAGTGCTAAAGATGATGTTGCTGATCGAAAGGTCAAAGTGCTGAAGATGTTGCTGATCGAAAGGTCAAAGTGCTGAAGATGTTGCTGATGATTGAAGAATCAAGATGCTGAAGATGTTGCTGCTGATTGAAGAATCAAGATGCTGAAGATGTTGCTGATCGAAGCATTCAAAGTACTGATGATGCTGAAGACTAAAGATTGAAGATGAAGACTACATGATGTTGAAAATATTGCAATGATTTATATATGCATCACCCTGATGATGTTGATGATGTCCTCTATCTCTCTCCTATTATTGTTGTTGTTGATGTTGTTATAGAATACCCTTCTCGTTAAGGGGTAGTGTTGAAATATTGTAACTTCGAAGAATATTCTATATGTATTTATTTGTGGTCCCCAATGGTCCTACCGGGAGAACCACTTGTATTACTTTGTACCCCGATGCTCCTAATCAGAAGAACTAATAAGAGTCATGAGGCATTCCCCTCTAATTGTAAAGGTGGGTCATTAGCACCCAGTGTGGTTACTTGAGCCTACATGTGTAACTCGAGCCTACATGATTAACTCGAGCATACATGACAGATGAGTTAACTTAAGTGAATGGATGAATATAGATAGAGGTGTAGTGCTCCTCATTTGGAACACACACTCTCACTTGCGTAGCGCATTAGTGGAGAAGAGAAGAGTAGCTGGAGAAGGAGGAGGATCAGGCTTTGATATCCTTGTTGGTTTTACCTTTTATCTTTTTGGGGCATCTATATTGAGGAATCTTTTGCTGGGTTTTTCCCTTTAGGGTTTTCCCAGGATAAATATTTGTGTTCCTTTTGTATGGTTGTGCTTGTCTATCTTTCAGTGATCATGTTTATATGCTTTTGTTATGAATTCGAAATGAAATACTAATGATCTAGCTTAGCATATGAAAATTTAACAGTAGCCAACCCAAAGAGATGACTGCCACAAGCTCCAGCATGGAAATCATTCAAAACAATATCAGCCTTTTCATGTGTAAGGCAACATCATAAAATAGAGTCAACACCACAACGATATAGGGTATCATTCAAAATAAGATAGCTGTTGGCCTAGTGGCGAATGTGACGACGTTCATCTTGAGAGGCAATAGGTTGGTATCGTAAGGTATGGAGATACAAAATGATATCTTCGTACCATGGATCAGTCGTGCTAATGAGAAATAATGATTCATCGAGCAATGAATCAAAGGGCTCTGTAGTCTCAGTAGTACGGGGAAGGTCACATATAAGCTCTGCAAAAACGAGGGACTTCTTGGAAGTAATTTTGGCAAATTGTAGCTCAAACTCTTGGAGAATCACCATCCAACTTGAGTATTTTCCCCCAAGCACTTGATGTGTAAGAACGTAGTACATGGGGTTGGAATCCGCATAAATAGTGGTGGTGCAGAGAAAAATATAATGTCGGAACTTCTGGACCGCAATGACCATGGCCAGAGCAAATTTCTCCACATGTGAGTATTGAGTTTCAGAGTTGAGAAGACTCTTACTAGCATAATAAATCACATGTTCTTAGTCGTGTTCATCTGTTTGAACAAGGACCATGCCTATAGTAGACAAGGATGCATCCATATACAAGGAATGGTCCTTAGCATAATTTGGTGGTTGCAACACGGGTGCATGGGTAAGTGCATGTTTAAGATTATCAAACATGCATTGCGCGAAATCACCCCAGGGAAAAGGGGTATCTTTCTTGAGCAACCTCGTGAAACCATGTGTCATTTCTGCATAATTGTAGACGAAAATACGTAGAAATTTTGCCTTCCCTTGCAAACTTTGGAGTTCAGTTACATTTGTGGGAGCAAGTAGGGCTAAGATAGCTTCAATTTTCAAGGGATCTATACAAATGTCATCTTTGGAAACAATAAAACCAAGAATTCGGCCAACTTCTACACAAAAAACACATTTATTGGGATTTAGACGAATATTAAAATGACGACATCGAAGAAACATGGCTCTCAAATGATCGGCATGAATATCTTGCTGCTTGGAATGAGTAGGCAGCTTGTCAATATAGGGTTCCAGAACATGTTTAATGTCATGAAAAGCATATGACATGGCACGTTGGAATGTCGCGCCAGTGTTCTTTAAACCGAAAGGCAGTTTACGGTAAGAAAAAGTTCCCCAAGGGCAACTGAATGTCGTCTTGTGTTGGTCTGACGGAAGAATCTCAATCTAATTATAGCCGGAGAAGCCATCCAGAAAGGAAAAAATAATGCTTCCGACACAGTTATCGATTATTTGATCGATATAGGGAGTGGAAAAGTTGTCTTTTGGACAAGCTCGATTCAAATCCCTAAAATCAATACAAAACCTAATAGTACCTTGTTTTTTGTTCACAGGGACTATGTTGGACATCCATTCAGTTAATGGTATGGGGTAAATGAAACCAACCCTAAGAAGTTTCTCAACTTCTTCTTTAATAGCGGTTTTTTTTCTTGGATGGACCTATCGTAGTTTCTGACGGATGGGCTTGGCAGCAGTGTAAGTTTTGATTTCATGAACAATGATAGAGAGGTCAATCCCTGGCATTTCTTCATATGTCCATGCAAAGACATCTCTAAATTTCTTAAAAAGGGTCGTGTATGTTTTAACCTCTTCAAGTGAGGAGTTCTATCCGATGAAAATGTTTTCCAGGACACCAGGTTTCACTGATATGTCTAGAGGCATAGTTTTTGTAATGTTGCATAAGTTTCCTTCAGAATCGACACTACGAGTGAGGATCAAAGACTGAGGGTTGAGGACTATATCAGATGAAACCATAGAGGTGAAGTGGTCTTCTACCATATGGCAAGGGGAAAGGAAAGAAGATCTGTGGTGATAATCTTCCCAAGGCATCTCATCTAACGACATAACTTCCATGATAGATTCGTCCATAGGAAATGTGTGTGAAAGATAATCCAAAGATGGGGAGGGGTTTTCGAGCCAGTATGGCATGTGATAGCAGTCTGAGGCCACCAACAAGTGGTCATTGGTGGGGAAATCACTGGTAGCTTGGATTACATTGTAAATTTCCTCAAAAGGGGAAAAGGATGTTGATTCATCAGCAATTGCTTTTCCTTTGTCTATATGAGAGGTAGAAATCATGTTAATAGATGCAAATTGTGAAGTAGGAGGAGGATCAGATGAGGGAAAGACTCCCATTAGTGAAGAATCTTTGATAAGACTTACTCCAATGTCCTTATACTGTGGGGTATTAAGGAGCAGAACATTATTTGCATCATTTGTAATGGAACTAGGTGTCATGAAATCTAACTGATCAACAGTAACAATCTTTCCTTGGAATGGGAACTGGACAATCTGAAAAACGATCAATGCTACAACTTGCATAGCATAAAACTAGTTACAACCTAGGAGTAAGTTGCAATCCAAAGGAGCGTCGACGACTTCAATATGAATGGAAACTGACTTTCCCCCTAGTTCAACATGGATGGCAGGTAGTAATCCAGAGGGTTGAAATCCGCAACCATCAAAAGCCTTAAGAATGGTAGGTGAACGGTTGATTTCTGGAGATCCAATGGCTCTCCAGCAAGATAAAGACATAACTGATGTAGAGGCACCCTCATCCAAAATGGTACGATGGATAGTCTTTCCAACAATTTTGGTAGAGATCTAGAAAGCTATCTGATGTGAGAGTCTCGTCTTGAAATCATCCAGTTTGAAAGTGATGATATTACTATTCTTGGGATCCATATCTCCAAGGGCAATAATTAAGTTTTTCCATTGAGTTGGACAGGTTTGAAGTACCTCTAAAGCCGACATAGCACAGGGTTCCTGGGCCAAATATTCAACAATATTATAATATTGGGTGACACGAGAGTTAGGATTGATTATGGACTTATGTAGAGTACCCTTTGGTGGATGGAAAATTGCTTCTGGTATAGGTTTTTCAATATGAATACCATTATTTGGAGGAGGTGTGGAATTTGAGGGTTTTTCAGATGGAATATCATCAGGTTTCTTTTTCGGAGTGGGGTCATAACTAGGTGCTCTTGTATTTAAATTAACCGTTTCACTAGACATCATTTGAACTTCATCAGTGGAGGAAGAAGTTTCGTTTAAGGACTTATGATCAATTAACTGTTGTTGAGAAGGGAAAGGATCTTTCAAGACTGTTGGGGTGGGTGAAGTTTTCAGAAACTTACTAACTTCCTCACGACAAGGACATTATTTTGTAAAATGGTCACCTTCGCAGATTAAACAAAGAAATTTTACCTTTCGCTTACCTTTTGAATCAGCATTTGAGTTCTGTGTTTTGTTTCCTTCCTGTTGATTATCAGGTTTTTTTAGATTTATTTTTTCCTTTCTTCTTTCTGTTGGAAGTTTCATTTGATTAGATCGCATTTACTTCGGCGGAAGCAACATGAGAGGGTGCTTTGGTAGATGGTGTTGGTTGATTTGACGGAGTGGAGGCTTGATTTTGTTTCTTAGAAGGTTTTTCCGTCATTTCCATTTGAACTGAACCAAGTATGCCATCAATAGGTGGTTCAATTACAGATCTTGATGGATCAATTGTAGGTCAAGGAGCATGGGGAATGAAATCATACAGGGTACCTGATTGGGAGTAAACCAAGTCTAGGTATTGAGCATGGCTAATAGCTTGCTCCTCAGTAACAGCGCCTCCCATGGAAACATCTCTAGCAATAGGTGGAAGTAAAGACTTTATAAACCAATCAGCGAGCAACTGATCAGGAATGGGGGCCTTAATTAACCTTCGTCTTCGTCTCCATTCATGGATATGATCAAATATGTGGGTTGATGTGGTTTCTCAAAGCGAAGTCAAAAGGTTTGTACCTGTTCCGTATTAGATTGGCAATTGGAAGTGTGTTAAAAATGCCATTGCTAAAGCATTGACGTCCCAAAAAGAGTGTTGTGGTAACTCGATGTACCACTTTGCGACAATACCAGTGAGGGTTATTTGAAAAATCCTTAGACGAATTGAACCGTTCATCAAAGAATTCGATGAACACCATAAGTGAAATGTCATCACATGGTTTTTTGGTTCTTCATCGGGTTTACCATCAAACTTGGGTATATCTAAAGGAAAATTTACAAGAATGGTAGGCCAAGAGGGGTCATGATGGATCAGGTCATTTATCAATCTTGACAAGTCTGGTAGATCTAAAGTAGCCAGAAATGGTAATTGTTGATTTGGTTGTGGATACTAGTAGTACTAATATAGCATTTGTTGATTGATCTCACATGCTTTATGTTTTGCAGTGCATGGAGCCCACTGTCTTCAACTGGTGTGAAGGATTTGTAAAAACAGTGAATTCTTCTATGGTTTCACTAGCTAGGGTAGTTCCTATAGGAACATTAGTAGAAGATGGTCGTTCCATGGTTACCCCTTCATGTCCTTCCACGGTAGGAGGAGAGTCAGGAGATAAACCCTGCAATCTACAAGATTGACGTCTCGCAAGTTGCTCAGCCATGGTGGTGGCCGAAGTTACCTAATCTAGGTCAAAAAAGGAGAAAAACACACAAGCAAAACCTACACAGAACTAAAGGTCACAAGCAGACTTAAATGATAGGATGGGTTCATAATAGCCGGTCTCTCACTAGGATTGTTAAGTAGGTGCAACTTGCGATATACCTCAGGGGTACGTGCGTAATAGTCTCCCTGAATGTTGTTTTCGGTGTATTTCTCCACACAAGATGACTAAAATGCTTTTCTCAGATGGTCAGGGTAACCTAGTGGGGTCTCTCGATATACGCAAGGTACGTGGGAGCTCAAATTGGTAGCAGTGTTGTCTAATGCACAACCGTTTACAAGGGGACTTCCGATATACAATCAAGTACATGAAGTATCTTTCTATATACCTCAAGGGTACGTGAAAGGCCGTTTGATATACCGATGGTACGTGGAAGAACTTCGCGAGTCTCGGGTTGTAGTACAGACAAATAACAACAGCTCCTACGCTTAAGAACGCCCGAACACGTCACTAACCTATCACTCAAGTTTCCATACAATTTTAGACCTAAAGCTACTGTTAATTTTATATGGACGATTAGGTGAATGTTTGTGGAATTTTATCTCCAATAATGCAAATTAATCTAGATGTAGATGCACTTTTTGACTTCGATGAGAACTAACTAGGGTAAGGAAGAAACCTTTTTCTTTTTCTTTTCAACAATATACCAAAAGAAAGTTGTTTTCAACAACAAAACAAGATCCAATAAAGACATGCAAAGGAAGTACTTTCAAAACACAAAACCCTTTCAAACAAGCACTCTAAAGTTTCTGAAAATGACAGAGAGAAAACTAAGCCTCTAATGTGCATGCAAAACTAATTTTTGCTACAATGTCAAAAAGACCCATTTTCCTGAATCACTCATGCCAATGAAAAAACAAACAATTTTCACAAGCATAAACAAGGGAAAAATAAAACGATTTTTTTTTTATTTTTCTAGAAAATATGAGGCACACAAAGCAGTCTTTTCTACAAAAGAAACTAATCTTCTACGAAGAGGCTATAGGCTTTCTTTTCAAAAGGAAATTTTCAAATACTTGACTAAAAAACCAAGATCAAACTATGTTTCCAATTTCATTTATGACAATGCAAATGATAGAAATTTTTGGATCTGAGCTCAAACAGAGAATCAAACTCACAAAAACCAATGAAATCAAACAGAAAGCAATCAAGCAGACCAAACTGAAAAGTCTCAGAGGACAGGAAAATTTTCAATTTTTTTTTGAACAAAATTTTTGTAAACAGGCAGTTTTTGAAGACCTACCTCGGCGCGCTGAAGGGCACTGAACCAGAGCGTCCCAGGCTGCTACGACGCTCCTAGCCTTCTGCGAAAAGGCGTCGTCGGTTCCCTGTCAAGAAAAAGAAAAGGCAGTGTCAGTGCTTTGGTCGAGACGAGAAAAGGTGTCCTAAAATGGACCGACGCTCTGTCAGCCAAAGGAAAAAGCGTAGTGGAGTAGTGGGCTAAAAATACTAAAAACCTACAAGAGAAACCAAAAAGACTGAGCTGACTGAGAAAGTGCAAATTTTTTTATTCAGAACAGAGGCATAAGATGGGTAACTCACCTTATTAACTGAAACAACTGAAAGGAGAGAGAAATAACCTTCATAGATGGAATGGTTACCGAAGTTTGTAGATCTAACTGGATTATACTATCCCCAGTATGGTCGCCAATTTTGTTAGTAGGAATTCTCAACCAGTGCGGACACTGCTTGTTCCTCTGCAATGTAAGACACAACTATAGAACAAAAAGACACAACGACATATCCTTTCCTTGAATAATTAAATCAATTAACATAAAACATATTATACCTCAACCTTGGATCTGTTTATCTTCTCTTCAGAAAGTCCTTGCAATGGTTCAGTATCTGCAAAAGAGATCACAAGACAAACAAAAGGGATGAGAGCATCATGATAACTAACTATCCATATTGGTGATCAAGGAATCCAATAATATTTAATTACAAACACTACAATCAAATATAGGAAATGGAAATGTCTTTGTATTAATATATGGATGAGAAAGAAGTACAACCAAAAGCCTTGATGTCGATGGCTTCTGTCTCAATCAAGAATGTCTACAATGTCCTATGACTATGAAGACCTCTCCAAACACAAGCTACCTCTACTTTGCCTCTGATTCAAACTTCAAACTAGCAACATAAGGATGTTTTTTCTGGCCTCCTCCACTCTCCTCATGAAGGCTTCATTTATAGGCCTAGAACCCATGAGATGACTTGACCAAAGGATAGAATGAGATCCCTATAGGTGAGGGAGGCAAATGCCACCTCTCCCAGGCATATAGGAACTAATTCCATGAAGGATTCCATACAGAAGCTTCTAGAAACGTCTTTTTTTTCCTTTTTACTGACCATCGACGCTCTTAGCCAAACTGAGAGCGTCGATCTAGGGTTTTTTCCAAAAAAGACGAAAAATGACACCTTTTGCCCAACTAAGGCAAACGTTGTCGACACTCTGTACAAAATACAAGGAAGCGCCTTCCCTTCTAGGTCAGGGAAAAAAGTGTGCAAGGTGGCCCAGACTAGGCTTTCTGGGAGGTTAACAGGAAACATGCAATTCTTTTGAATGCTAACAAGCAGTGTGAGATTTCCAGGTGCAACAGAATGCCCCCCAAAGTATGAAGCTAGAAGAAGGTGATAGGTGAAATAGTTTGCAAAGTTTTCCGTCTAATACAAAGGCAAAGAGAGATAGACTCATATAGGACCAGTAACTGACTTTATCCAACCCAATCATAGCTACGGACCAACACATTGCAGGTCTATGATGATGAGCATGTCATGGATACTAATGATACACTGTAGATCCATGAATAACTGCTACAAGAAGTAGGACATAACTACGAGATATACAAAGTAGATCTATGCCTCTCAATGTCAGATATAGAACACAACCACCAAACATACAATGTGGATCCATGTCATGACTGTGAATGATCTCCAAACACAACCTGAGCATAGGTAATAATGATATTAGCCTAACCACTGAGGGTCTTCATTCCTATCTTCAAACGATACGGATCTAACCATGTTATTACAATGTCTTGATGTCGAACATGGTAGAAACCACTTGATTACCAGTCAATGATGTAAATTGTTAACAAGTGCGAGGGTAATCATCATTGATGACAATGATCCCCAAGGTATCTCAGTACATACCATCAATTGTGAATAAATGGCTTGAAGTTGAACACTCGATGAGATATTTCAATAAAGATTCAATGATGTAAACTCATGTCAAAAGCGATATAACCTGCCATTGAGGCATGCAGGCCCAAGGTACTATTTAGGTTTCTAGGTCTAATTTCTGGATAATGATTTGAATCTTTTTAGAATAGACTTGTCACAGGAGGGCCATGATGATTTCCACATCAGTGACACAAAACTAAGAACAAAATTTAATTTGAAGTAAATTGGTAAGGACAAACCCTAGCTCATCCAGCTCTGGAACCAGGTCGAACACCTAAAATTGGTAAAATCTAAATCTCTACTATTTCCATTTGAGGTTCTCATTTCAAAATGACTCATCACACCCAGCTTGGGGATAATCTTGGCTGACAACTTCCAAGCATGCAAGTACAAGATCTCCCTGGTCCTTGAAGAAAATGATTGGGATCAATATATCAGTATGGAAGTTCCAAAACTAGTGGGGGATGAGGCTAAGGCTATCCATAAGAAGAACTTGATCAAATCCAAGAGAATCATTTCATATTTTATTAAGGATAACCTCATCCCAAATGTGTCATCCTCGAAGACACCTAAGGAAGTGTTCAATGCTTTGATGAAGCTGTTTGAATGAAAGAACTTTAATCGAAAGATGACATTGAGGAACGAATTAAATAATGTGAAGATACATAACTAAGAGACCATTTAGTATTACATCACAAGGGTTACTCAAATCAAGGAACAACTTGAGGTAATTGAAGATAATGTAGAAGGAGAGATGGTCTCCCAATATCATGGGATTCATTCATTTAAGGAATATGTGCTAGAAGAAAGTTGATCACTTTTAGTAGGCTCTGGGAAGAATGCACACAAGAAGAAGCTCGACTCGTAACAAGAGAAAATAAGATGGGAGCAACTAAAGATCAAGCTCTCACAGTTCACACCAGAAGAAATCATAGAAAGAAGGAGGACCATCATCACAATAGAGAAAAGAAAATTAGAAGAGCTCCTTCCAATATTAGATGCTACACTTGTGATGAGAAGGGACACTACTCCAGAGATTGTTCCAACACTAAAGGATCCTTCAACAAGAATTCAAACAAGAAAAGACATCATGCTCACATTGCTGAAAATGATGAACCAACAAATAAAAGGTTCAAAGAAGAAAGAGATGATTCTTCAAGTGATGAAGCATATGTGCTAATCTCGGCACCCACAAGCACTATCTCACATGGAAGTAATGATTGTCATGTGGATAGTGGGGAAGCCAAACATATGATAGGATACAAAGAATCATTCGTCAATCTATCTAATCATGAGTCACCTCACAAGGTGAAACTTGGGGATGATTATCAATACCCCATAAAAGCAAGTGGAGAAGCTTCATGCAAGCTAGATTCCGAGAAATATTTGAAGATGAAAGATGTACTATATGTTTCAGGATTGAAGAAGAATATTCTCTCCATCTCTGCACTAGATGCAAAGGGGATAAGGGTTTCATTTGTTGATGGAAAAGTCCTAATGTGTCCAAAAGGAAAGGAAAATGATAATGCAACAGTAATTGGAGAACAAGAGAGAGGCTTATACAAGTTGAAGGGACAACCTGTGTTATATTTTTTAACATTAAGCTAGCATTATATTAGGATCTTTAACTAAGAGAATAACAAGCACAAAAATCAAACACAAGAGACAATGAACACAATGTTTTTCCTCGGGGAAACCATAAATGGAGAAAACCCTGCAACTTCCTCAGAGATAGAATCAGCACCAAAAGTAAAACCCAAAACAGTAAGATGATCTCCCGACAGAAGTAACCTTCTTTCTTCCTAGCCCCAGTGTCTTCTTCTTCCTTAGCTATGCGCTACAACTGAGTGCGAGTGAGTGTGTGATAAATAGAGAGGATAGCTCTCTATTTATACTAATTCTCGACTTGACTAAACCCTACTATGGCTGAATTCATTAGGTGAGTCTAACAACCCTAGTGCTCCGGAACTGCGAGGAGTTTATTGCTTGAACAATAGGAGAGTTACCCACATTGACTTGACATGACTTGTTTACATTATAGAAACTCCCGATCGAAACATCTGGGCATGACATGACTCAATTACATTACAAACACATCCTGGAATAAACATCGGGGTACAATACATAAGAAATACAAGTGAATACATTTTGAAGTTACAATTACATCAACACTCCCTCTTAACTAGGAAGGTATTCTCTCTACACAATTTATCATCACAAGTTTTCTTCTCTGTATCATCTGGATCATCATCGAGTCCTCGGCATCTTCACCTTCAAGTCATCTCCATCTTCAAGTCATATTCATCTGGATCTGGATCATCACTCGATCTGGATCATCATCACTCGATCTGGATCATCTCTAGAGCATCATCACTGAATCTGGATCATCCCTTGATCTGGATCATCACTACTGGATCATCATCACTAGATCATCAAGGGTGCTATCTCATGATTCTTCACGTCACAATCTCATGATTCTTCTTGTCACAGGAAGTTCTACAGAGCTGGCCCTTTTTCATGTTGGTTGTAGGCCTAGCCTGCATGTAGATCTTCTTCCAACACTTATATCTGACCCTAAGTCAGAATGGCCTACCCAACACTTATATCTAATCATGTAGGAACCAATCCTATAATCATAGCAGAAAAGCACACCCAACACTCACATCTGACCATGTGGAAACACATCCCACAACCCTGTTAGAAAGGCCCAGCACTCACATCCGTCAACCAATGTTGGAAAGGTTCAGCACTTACACTCGGCCATGTAAGGAACCAATCCTCCAAGCCGAAAGGCTCTGCACTTACATCTGACAACCAATGTCATAAAGGCTCAACACTTATATTCGACCATGCAAGGAACCAATCCTTCGTGACAAAAGGGATCTACACTTACATATGAAAACCAATGTCAGAAGGGATCTGTAATCACATCTAATCATGTAGGAACCAATCCTACAATCACATCAGAATGGCCCTTAGTCCCAGACTGAGCTTTCCTGGCAACTGACCAGGTGCCTCCATTCAAAGAATGACATTCAATGCTTATATCTGATCATGTAGGAACCAATCCTACAGTCACATCAAAATGGCTCAGCACTCACATCTAACATGGAAGAAACCAATCCTCTCACCATGACAAAATGGCTCAGCCCTTACATCTGACCATGGAAAGAACCAATCCTCTCACCATGTCAGAATGGCTCTAGGTCTCATCATTTCCCCTTGGAGGGAACCTCGATATGGAGAACACCAAGCTTCTCCCTAAAGTATTCAAAATTCACCCTAGCCAATAGCTTTGTCAACACATCAGCTATTTGTTTGTCTGTCGTAGCATACTGGAGCTTCACTGCTCCCCTCTGCACCATATCCGTGATATAGTGATACTTGATCTCGATATGCTTCGACTTGTCATGGAACACCAGGTTCTCTGACAACTTCACACAACTCTGGTTGTCATAATGTATACAAGTAGCATCCATCTAGAGATCAAATAAATCATATAGTATCTTTCTCAGGCATGCTGCCTCACAACTAGCTGAACAAGCTGCGACATACTCTGCTTCAGCTGTACTCAATGCCACAGAGGATTGCTTCCTGCTAAACCAGGAGATCACACCTGATCCCATACTGAAGCAACACCCTAAAGTGATCTTCCTATCAATGGCACTTCCTGCTGTGGAAATTGAACCTGGTGATAGATTAATTTTACTCACAACAATTAACAATTGATCATGCAAAATCACTCACAAAAGAGACTGAAATTGGAGCTAAACACTAAACTGTATTAACTCAGTGTACAATAGACAACCCTGTAAAATAATAGGTTGCTGTATAAATAAAATACATCAGGGATTCGAATGCATGAGGAGCAATTCGAATCTAGCATAAAGCAGGCTTACTAAAATTAAGCAAATCCCCCATAGGTGTAAAAAGTTGATCCCAAATCTGTCATGGAGCTCACAAATTAGCAAAATGTCTTAGGCAAGCTAAAGAGTGATGGAATGACAACTCATACATGCTTTTCCAAGGAGAAAAGAGTGGAGGATGAAGAGGACAAAAAACTAGTTCACATCACCTAGTCAAACTTTCCCTATTGCCTTAAAACACTGAAAAAACAGGCAATAAAGTAGAAAAAGCAGAAGGGCACCCAGGAGACTAGGAATAAAGCAGAATTGATTCCTTGAGGTTTCCCAAGCGCTACATGGGTCAAATTAGGCAAGTTGGACCACTATGGATAGGTAATTGACAACTTGCATAAGGTGGGACACATGAACTAGGCAAATAAGACAAAAATAATTAAATTAATGTCTAAGGTAGTAAACTATGGGTTGATTATTCTAAAAACCCCCCTTAAGCCTGACTTATGAGTAATATATCAAAAAATTATAGGGCCTAGAAACAAGGGTTAGTCACCCTTTTACATACTACATGTCCATACAACCAAGGAAAGAGGCAAAACCAACTTGGGAAAATCCTCCCTTAAAAATGGACCATCAAACAAAATTTGGAAATCTTGTCTTCACTCATGCTTCACAGCATGATCAGCAATCCCCAGTAGTTATTTGAGATTGCTGAAGGTCTTCTCACAAAATGCTTTGGTGAAGATATCAACTACTTTTTCTGAAGATGAACAGAAGAGTAGGTGAATGGTGCCATCATGCACAAGCTCTCTGATGTAGTGTATATGAATCTCAATGTGTTTGGTTCTCTGCTTTTGAACTGGATCTTTGCAGATTCGAATGGTACTCTGGTTATCATAGTAGATGGTAGTTGAGTACTCTGATTCGAAGCCACACTCTCTAAGTAAACCCTGCAACCATAAACATTGAGTTGTTGCATTAACAACTCCTCTGTACTCTGCTTCTGTAGATGAGAGTGCAATGGCACCCTATTTCTTGCTTGACCAGTTGATTGGCCCTTTTGCAAGCATGAACACATATCCTGATGTGGACTTTCTGTTTGTGCTATCACCTTCCCAATCACTGTCAGTAAATCCAATCAAATCAAGATCATATTTTGCTATATAGAATATCCCATGTGTCCTTGTTCCCTGAACAAAGTTAAGGATCCTTCTGGCTGCTTTCCAATGGATCTCATGAGGTTGATCCATGTATCTAGAAGCCACACTTACTACATAATAAATATCAGGTCTAGTATTTGTCAGATACAACAAACATCCAATCAATTGCCTATACAGTGTATTGTTTACCATAGGTGAAGAATCAGCTTCTTCCAGCTTCACTCCTGAAAGGAAAGGAGTTTTGCTTGCTTTGCAATCCTTCATTCTGAATTTATTCAGCAAGTCCAAGGCATATTTGGACTGGTGCACCTTGATTCCAGCTTTGTTTTGAGCAATCTCAAGCCCCAAAAATTGACTTAAGAGCCCCAAACCTGTCATGGAGAAGGCTTGGTTCATAGCACCCTTTAAGGAAGCAATCTCATCCTTTGAGCTTCATGTAATGAGGAGGTCATCAACATATAACACAATGATCATTAATGAACCATTAACTAACTTCAAATAGACATTTGGATCTGATTTGCACTGAACAAAATTCAGTGATAGAAAGAAGCTATCGATCTTGGCATACCAAGCCCTGGGGGCTTGCTTTAGCCCATACAATGACTTTTTCAACCTGCACACAAGAGAAGGGTTAGTAGCAAAACCTTGAGGCTGCTGCATATATATCTTTTTAGGGAGATCTCCATTCAGGAAGGCACATTTTACATCCATGTGATGTACCTCCCATTGCCTTAAGGCTGCAATGGCTAAGGCTAGCCTGATGGAATCCATCTTTGCCACTGGAGCAAAGGTCTCATTGTAATCTATGCCATGAACTTGTAAGTAGCCCTTGGCTACCAATATGGCCTTGTACTTCAGTGGTGAATCATCAGCAGCAAATTTGGTCTTATAGACCCACTTACACTGGACTAACTTTCTCCCTGGAGAAAGATCCACTAGCTCCCATGTGTTGCTCTTATGGAGTGAGCTGAACTCCTCATTAATGGTTGTTTGCCATATTGGATCTCCTGCTGCTTATTCATATGTTTGAGGATCAGAATCCACCATCAAATAGCATTTTTCAGCAAACATAGGATCCTTCATGCACAGACCACTCTCAAATTGACATCTAGTCCTCCTTGGGTCATTGGGATCCCCAGCTAGCTCTCCTACTACATGTAGTGTCTTGGCTGCCCATTTTGGCCTTGTAGGGCTGTTAGGGTCTGCAATAAACTCATCTCCATTAGAAAAATCAGAATCAGCATGTTCAACAAACTCTTTACTTACTTCCTGAGGTTCAGGTGGATAAGAGGCTTCTCCAACTTCCACTACTGCAAGGGGTTCTTCTTCAAATTGAACACACCTTTTGATGAAGGCTTTGTTTGTGCTCAAATTTATCAGTTTGTACCATTTTGAATCTTCAGAGTATCCAACAAAATGACACTCTTGGCTTTGGGGCTGCAAAGCCTTCCTCTTCTCTGTTGGAATTCTAGCCCAACCCTTTGAGCCAAAAATCCTGAAATGGGTCACATCTTGCTTGTGCCCACTCCATGCTTCGAAGGGATTCATACCATCTGTTAGCACTCAGAATGTACCCAGGTTATGAAAAGGTAGATCCTGAGGTAACAACAAAAATCACTTTAGAATGTATTTCTGACCTAATACAATCAGAGAGGGATCTCTCACTATTTACAAAGTTTTTATACTCAAGATATTCAATCAAAGACACTCAGAAGTTCAGATTTCTGATGGGACAAATAGGACAAGTTTGTTTTAAAAGACTTGGTAGGATGGTCATGGAGGAGACCATTGGGAAATGGAGTCAATAATCAGATCCAAAATAGGTTGCAGGAGGTAGGGTTTTGAAAGTTTATCAACAGAGGAAAGGTAGGCACCATTTCCTCAGTATTAAGGTATTAGCAGGTTGATTAGCAGACAAAGGGAGACATTCCATCTAACAGAGCACCTAACTATGGTGAATTCTGCAAGACTTTAGAAGAAAATATTTTGAAAAATGCTTGAACAATGGACCTAGAGCATGCAGGATGAATTCTAGCCCATACAAACTGATGCTCAAGCATGAAAGCAAATACACAATGGAGTGGGAAACGGGATAAACAATCACATAAAGAAATTACTTACTGAAGAAAAGATGGCACAAGAATCTCTGACATGAAAAAGATTTTACATTCCTCCTCTGCAAATTTCATTCATTCACTGAAAACATGAAGCCATTACAATGTAGAGCCTCTCTGCTCTTGAAAATCCTCCTCTAACTATCAATTACATTTTCCTTTTTATAAGAAAAGTCTTTACCTAACTTAGAATTTGAAAACCTAAAATTCGAAAACCTAACTGAAAACAGTTACAACAAAGTTCCTCCTGCATATCTCCAATGATGAAAGCTGTGTGAAATCTGGGAGAGGTTTTTATAATTGGAAACGTTCCCAACAAAACCCACGTCTTTATTTCTCTATAATAATCATAATATCCTCGATATATTCTTTTTAAGCTGCTGACTCAGATAATAAAATTGTATATTTCTGGAAAAATGACCTATAAATATATTTAAATTTCTCCCAACCTGTGAGTACTGTGTAAAAACGGAAGGAGGTTTTTTATTATAGTCCTGTTAGGACTAAAAACCTCTCTCAGTTTTGTCAAATTAAATTCCATTTGTCCAAAACAATTATTTTAAGTTGATGGCTGAAATAGTCCTTTGGAAAACATGAAAACTGGTCTGTACAACTGATCTTGTTGCTGCTGAACTGTAGCACCTGTGTGAAAACTAAAAGATGTTATTGTATATAGGTACGTTGGGAAGAAAAGCCTCTGCCAGTTTCACAAAATACATCTTCATTTTATCTAAACAAGTATTTTTGTTGGATGACTAGAACAGTCATTTCGAAACCTGAATATTTTCCCTCTGAAGATGACTTTTCTGCTCTCAATCTGTATCACCTGGGTAAACACTGAGAGAGGTTATTGTAGATCCCGATGTTATGATGAAAAACCTCTTTCAATTTTTGAAATATCTTATTCGTTTGCTGGAAACAAGTCGTTGAATAAAATGACTAAAACAGTCATTTTTTTAGAAAATATGCTATGTTGCTTTTGAATCTTTGAACTGTTTAACTTCATGAATGCTCTCACTGTAAATATTTCTGCAACTCTTCTAGGCTGATTTGCTTCTGCATTGTCGAATGGTAGCTTCCCTTCTAAAAATCAATTTTCAACTGACTCTTCATCTCCGCCATTTTCCGTGTGATTGAAAACAAGTAACAATTTGAGTTTGGAAACATGGAGGACTGTCACTTCCCTTCAGCGCGCGGCACGCAAATGAAATTATTTTTAAAACAAATTCCAAGTCAAATTTATTTATATAGGATGGTTTATTCCAGAGACTCCTTTCCATATTATCTATCACACACCTTTTTGTTCCGAATTCCTTTGTGACCCTTGATCTAATTACTTTTAGTTTTCAACCGTAGGATCAAGTGCCATGTACTCCTTTCCGCCAGGCTTCCTGATTTTAACCACTGTGCAACTTTGAGCTCCGGAATCATCCACAGCCATTGATGTGATATATCTTTAACTTTCCACCGTCGGATCAAATGCCACGTACCAAATTCCGCTGGGCACTTTGGGCTTATCTACCGTGCAAGTCTAAGCTCCGGAATTCATAATAGCCGTTGATTTAATTCACTTTAATTCTCCGCCGTCGGATCAACTTTGCACATATGCATTCCGCTCAGCCCTTTTTTTTTTAAATAACGCGCAACTTTACCCTCCGGAAATAATATTACCCGTTGATATAATTTACCTTTTTACATTAGCCATAGGATTATTTTACGCTCTAATGTTTAGATTATACCTTAAGAAAGGTAATAACCTTGTTTAGTGCATAAAATTTAGTTAAAACTTGGTTTGGTGAATAAAAGGCGGCATTTGACTTTGGAGAAATATTCAAAATTTTTAATTTTTGAATATAAATAAAATATAAAACCCATTTTGTAGATTTCACTCAAAAATTAAAAAATCATTTTTGCCCCATTTGTGAAAAATTCATTTGTGTTTTTCCCTAAACTTATTTACCTTCTCTTCTTTGCCAACTTGGACATATCTTAATGAGAAAACTTTGGAAACCAACCCAATCACCCATGAGAACTTAAAATTTCGAAGGCAATAGGAGCAATTCTGACAAAAATAAATTCAGTGTTAACAACTGGCTCCAACTAGGGATGCTATCCTCCCTGTGAGGTAGCAAAGAACCCCATAGACCAGGTGCCAAATCCATTGGGTTTCTCTTAACCTTTCTCTGAAATCCTCAACCTGTTTTGAACTGAACCATCAACTGAAACCATTTTGCAACCAAATCCCACTCTGTCAACCTGTAACCTGTAACTGAATTGCACTTGAAACTGAAACCAAACTGAAAAGTGCTGAAAGAAATGTTCGCCATGTCGAGCTTATTCGTGCCTACCTATCCTACTTAACTAAGCACAAATGCCCAATCAAGCAAAATCTGACTTTGAATGAAGCCAATCAAGGAATTTATCCAATAATTCAATTTCTTCCTCATGCTTCATCAAAGTTAGATCATAAGAACAAAATAGCAATAGGTTATGATGAAAAATTTGTCTTTTGCTACAAACATATAACCAAATACTCCATCTGAAGAATTTATCCATGTACTCTGCTACTGGATCATAAAAAACATGACAAATTTCGAAATACTCAATCACTTGCTTGTCATGACAAGGCTGTCCAAAAAGTAACTCCTCTTGCGTACTGTCAAACAGATCTTTAGAAGAGCTTTGAAAGGAATTCTCATGATTGTTTTTCAATGATATATCAGCAACTTCAATTAATATTTCTACGTTTACAACTCCATTATTCTCAAGCACCTCAAGAGGAACATCATTTTGTTTTTCAACAATATTAAGCAAAAAGATGTCTTCTTGACAAAATGTTTCTGAATTGGAAATATTTAAAGAAACATCCCATTGAGAGTTCTCATCTCCTTCTTTGTGATCCCTTTGTGTATTGCACACTGTTGGTTCTTTCACATACTGAGATTGACGACATGATTGCTCTTCATTTTCATTATATATAAGTAGGCTAAAATTTTCTTTAAAGCCATCACTAACATAATTTTCAACAAGCTGACCACAATCATCAAAAAAACCATCAAGAGTATAACCATCTTCTTTCACATCAATAGGCTGATCATCTTCATGCTCATATCTTTTTTCCAATTCTAATCTAAGGGCTGATTTCTCTTTAAATGTATTTTCAGAAAATAAATATGTGGAGGGACTGTAAGACTGAAAATTTGTAGAATCAGAATTCTTTATGTAATCACCCACAGAAGCATTAGAATTTAGAGGAAATTGCTGTTGCAAAAAGGAATTTTCTGATTGGGAATAAGCAGCCTCATATTGAAACAAAACTTCAGAAGTTGAATAATATGAAGAAGGGTTTGATTGACCATCCCAACTTCCCTCTTGGTCACACAAAGAATGACAAGACTGCTGCAAATTATCATCTATTTCAGCAAAAGAAATGTAGCTGCTTGAATCAGAGTTTTGGCTCATGTCTTTTTTAGTAGAGGAATAAATTATTAACTGCTGAGATTTTTCTTGAACGTGAAGACAACTAATTTGTGTTTCTTTTTTTTGAAATGGGTTCTCATATAAAATTTCTAAAAGCTCTTCATCCACTAACTCATCATCACTTTACAATTTTTCCAAATCTTCAATGAAACTTTTAGCATGCATACAACAATCTTGAACCAGCAACGAGGAGGGGTATTGGTTTTGGTAATGTTCATGAAATACTGTATGAAAATCAGTAAGGGAAGATAAACTTTCTAATGGTAACCCTTCATACCATGACTTTGCATCTCCTTCTAGAGTAGCCATGAACATTTTCATTAAAGAATCCTCATGCAATTTAACTCCCACCTTATGTATATGTATATGAAATCTAACTAAATGAAGGGTAGCATCATCATTCTTTTGATCTTTAAACTTTGGAAGACCTGTTTGCCAATCCACTTTAGGTATTCGATTTAGAAAACCAGGAATGTGAGCACGATTCATAGGAGCATACCTTGTAGACAAAGAACTCATATCGACGAATGAATAAACTGAATCAACTTCTTCAAACTTTGCAATCTTTTGACAGTGGAGTCGCCATAGGAATTCTGAAAACTGGATTCTTCGAAGATGGAGTCACCAGGTGAAAGATGCACAACCTTGCTGATATCTGACTATTCTTCACCATCAACAGTCAAATCTGAAAGCATGTCGTTTATACCCAGGGAATATTTGAACCTTCGTTCCCCGGCAAGGGCGCCATTTTGTTAGCACTCAGAATGTACCCAGGTTGTGAAAAGGTAGATACCGAGGTAACAGCAAAAACCACTTTAGAATGTATTTCTGACCTAATACAATTAGAGAGGGATATCTCACTATTTACAAAGTTTTTATACTCAAGATATTCAATCAAAGACACTCAGAAGGTCAGATTTTTGATGGGACAAATAGGACAAGTTTGTTTTAAAAGACTTGGTAGGATGGTCATGGAGGAGACCATTGGGAAATGGAGTCAATAATCAGATCCGAAATAGGTTGCAGGAGGTAGGGTTTTGAAAGTTTATGAACAGAGGCAAGGTAGGCACCATTTCCTCAGTCTTAAAGTATTAGCAGGTTGATTAACAGACAAAGGGAGACATTCCATCAAACAGAGCACCTAACTATGGTGAATTCTGCAAGACTTTAGAAGAAAATATTTTGAAAAATGCTTGAACAATGGACCTAGAGCATGCAGGATGAATTCTAGCCCATACAAACTGATGCTCAAGCACGAAAGCAAATACACAATGGAGTGGGAAACAGGATAAACAATCACATAAAGAAATTACTTACTGAAGAAAAGATGGCACAAGAATCTCTGACATGAAAAAGATTTTACATTCCTCCTCTGCAAATTTCATTCATTCACTGAAAACATGAAGCCATTACAATGTAGAGCCTCTCCACTCTTGAAAATCCTCCTATAACTATCAATTACATTTTCCTTTTTATAAGAAAAGTCTTTACCTAACTTAGAATTTTAAAACCTAAAATTCGAAAACCTAACTAAAAATAGTTACAACAAAGTTCCTCTTGCATATCTCCAATGATGACAGCTGTGTGAAATATGGGAGAGGTTTTTATAATTGGACATGTTCCCAACAAAACCCACGTCTTTATTTCTCTATAATAATCATAATCTCCTCGAAATATTCCTTTTAAGCTGCTGACTCAGATAATAAAATTGTATATTTCTGGAAAAATGACCTGTAAAGATATTTAAATTTCTCCCAACCTGTGATTACTGTGTAAAAAATGAAGCAGGTTTTGTATTATAGTCCTGTTAGGACTAAAAACCTCTCTCAGTTTTGTCAAATTAAATTCCATGTGTCCAAAACAATTCTTTGAAGTTGATGGCTGAAATAGTCCTTTGGAAAACATGAAAACTGGTCTGTACAACTGATCTTGTTGCTGCTGAAATGTAGCACCTGTATGAAAACTGAAAGAGGTTATTGTATATAGGTACGTTGTGAAGAAACACCTCTCCCAGTTTCACAAAATACATCTTCATTTTATATAAACAATTATTTTTGTTGGATGACTAGAACAGTCATTTCGAAACCTGAATATTTTCCCTCTGAAGATGACTTTGCTGCTCCCAATTTGTATCACTTTAATTCTCCGCCGTCGGATCAACTTTGCACATATGCATTCTGCTCAGCCCTTTTGTTTTTAAATAACGCGCAACTTTACCCTCCGGAAATAATATTACCCGTTGATTTAATTTACCTTTTTACATTAGCCATAGGATTATTTTACGCGCTAATGTTTAGATTATACCTTAAGAAAGGTAATAACCTTGTTTAGTGCATAAAATTCCGTTAAAACTTGGTTTGGTGAATAAAAGGCGGCATTTGACTTTGAATAAATATTCAAAATTATTAATTTTTGAATATAAATAAAATATAAAACCCATTTTGTATATTTCACTCAAAAATTAAAAAATCCTTTTTGCCCCATTTGTGAAAAATTCATTTGTGTTTTTCCCTAAACTTCTTTACCTTCTCTTCTTTGCCAACTTGGACATATCTTAATGAGAAAACTTTGGAAACCAACCCAATCACCCATGAGAAATTAAAATTTCGAAGGCAATAGGAGCAATTCTAACAAAAATAAATTCAGTGTTAACACCATCAAGCTGTTTATGAGGCACCCTATTCTGAATATAGGTTGCACAGTTGATAGCTTCGGCCCAGTACTTTGGTGGCAAAGTTTTGGCCTCCATCATGGATGTTGCCATCTCCTTCAGTGATCTGTTCTTCCTCTCAGCAACACCATTTTGCTTTGGTGTGTAAGGGATAGAATGCTACATCTGAATACCTGCATCTGCACAATAATTAATAAACTCAGACTTGACATACTCACCACCATTGTCAGATCTGAGGACCTTGAGTTTCCTTCCAGACTGGTTCTCAACCAAAGCCTTAAATAATTTGAATAGGCCAAAAACTTCAAACTTGTGTTTCAGGAAGTAAACCCAACAATACCTGGAAAATTCATCAATTAAAGTCAATGCATATTTCTCCTGACTCATGGACATATGAGGAAATGGGCCAGCAACATCACTGTGGATTACCTCGAGGGGTGCAGAGGTTCTCTCATGACTAGATCTCTCAAATTTGTGCTCTGGGTGTTTTCCTAGGATACAACCTTGGCAGACTCCTTTGGAAAATTTTTATCTTGGGAAACCCTATGACCATCTCTTTTTCACTAAGATCAGAAAGATACTTGTAATTTAGGTGGCCAAGTCTTTCATGCTAAAGCTTGCTAGCCTCGTTAGCATGATTCAGAAGAGCAGAGGGGTTTGAGTAGGGTAGGAAGTGTGAGAACATGTATACCTTTTGAGCATGATTCGCAACTCCTTTTGCAATGACTCTACCACTTGAGATCTCTGTGATCTCAACTTCATCAGGGGAGAATATGAATTTCTTAGGAGACCCAGTGTGGGTCATCTAGTACACTGACAAGAGGTTGGAGGCAAGACCAGGCACATACAAGACATTGTTGAACTGACCATGATCAAGATCAATCCTCCCTTTGCCCAAAATTTCAGTGAAAGAGTCATCTCCCAGTACTATATGTGGTCCTTTCGACATGTCAAGTGAGGAGAATGCCTCCTTGGTCGAAACCATATGTCTTGAAGCTCCAGAATAAATGATAAAACTGGGTGAGCTTGATGTGCCAGCAACCAATGCATGAACTCTCTCTTTGTCTTCTGAACTTGATCCTCCTTCTCTCTTCTTTGAGTTGTCTGGAAGGGAGATGCCATTCTTCTCTAGGATTTGGGTCAGCATGTCTATTTGCTTCTTCATACAAGAGCTTTCAGTGTGATTTCCCTTATTGCAGTATGCGCACTTGCTCATTTCTCCTTTGTTTTTCTTCTTCTGGTAGTTCTTCTTGGAACCTTGTGGCTCCTCCGGAGATTGTTTCTTGTCTCTCTTTTTCTCAGGTGGATTTTTAGCTTTCTTTTTGCTTTTTGAATCCACCTTCGAATCTCCAGCAATCAGAGCTTAATATTTGGATGGTTTGATGGTGCCCATCATCACCAGCTTATCCTGTTCTTGTGTGAGATATTCCATGAAATCTGCAAGACTAGGCATCTTCCAGGTTTGAGCTGTCAGTTTTGTGGCATAGAAGGTCGAAACAAACACTGAATAGTCAGGGCCTAGTTTCGAGAGAATGTC
>LPNX011070618.1:560569-573933 GCA_001517045.1 Pseudotsuga menziesii | reverse complement strand
TAATAGGTTGTTGTATAAATAAAATACATCAGGGATTCGAATGCATGAGGAGCAATTTGAATCTAGCATAAAGCAGGCTTACTAAAATTAAGCAAATCCCTCATAGGTGTAAAAAGCTGATCCCAAATCTGTCATGGAGCTCACGAATTAGAAAAATGGCTTAGGCAAGCTAAAGGGTGATGGAATGAAAACTCATACATGCTTTTCCAAGGAGAAAAGAGTGGAGGATGAAGAGGACAAAAAACTAGTTCACCTCACCTAGTCAAACTTTCCCTATTGCCTTAAAACACTGAAAAAGCAGGCAATAAAGCAGAAAAAGCAGAAGGGCACCTAGGAGACCAGGAATAAAGCAGAATTGATTCCTTGATGTTTCCCAAGCATTACATGGGTCAAATTAGGCAAGTTGGACCACTATGGATAGGTAATTGACAACTTGCATAAGGTGGGACACATGAACTAGGCAAATAAGACAAAAATAATTAAATTAATGTCTAAGGTAGTAAAATGTCGGCTGATTATTCTAACACCTGCCCAATATGAATCAACATAACCCTCTAAGTTAATCTTCTGATTCGCCTCATACTTGAGCCCATAATCAATTGTACCCCTCAGGTACCTCAGAATATGCTTTGCAGCAATCAAGTGAACATGTCTCGGATCTGTCAGGAACTAGCTCAAGGTGTTCACATCAAAGAAAATATTTGGTCTCATGTTCGTCAGGTACATACGACGATACATCATAGCATCAACCGCTTCTGATGAAGCATCACTCAATAGATTTAGGTTTGATGCTGTAGGTGTGGTCATGGCCTTGCATTCCATCATCCTGAACCTCTTCAGGATCTTTACTGTATACTTCCCTTGTCTGAGGGAGATTCCATCCGCATTCTACCACACCTCCATGGCTAGAAAATAGTGCATCATACCCAAGTCCTTCATTTCAAACTCGGTAGCAAGCGTTCTCTCTGTATCAGTAATCAACCCATCCATACCTGTTACAAACAGATCATCTACAAACAGTAGGAGCATCACTGGGTTTCCATATTCAACCTTGTAGTAAAGGTTGGAATCTACTTTACTTTCGGTAAACCCAAACTGGATAGAAAGCTATCAATTCTTCCATACCATGTCATGGGTGCCTGTTTCAAACCGTACAGGGCTTTCTTCAATCTACACACATGAGACTCCCTGTCATGTGTCTCAAAACCGAGTGGCTGCTCTACATACACTTCCTCTTTTACTACACCATTCAAGAAAGCAGTATTAACATCCATTTGGTGTATCTTCCATTTCATCACTGTAGCCAGAGAAAGTACTGATCTAATGGAAGTGTATTTGGCTACAGGTGCAAATATTTCTTCATAATCTATTCCTTCTTTCTATGAGAAACCATGAGCCACGAATCTTGCTTTATATTTCTCTATGCTACCATCTACAACATGCTTGATCTTGTAGATCCATTTGGAAGTTACAACCAACTTCCCTTCTGGTCTTGGGACAACATCCCAAACATCGTTCTTCATGATCGATTGATACTCTTCGATCATAGCATCCTTCCATTCTTTCTGTTCTATCACTTCTTCATAATTGGAAGGTTCTTTATTGATAAAGTCACATAGCAAAGCGACATACCCGGAGCAAGATCTAGTTCTCTTTCTTTCTCTGTGATTCTCTTCTGGAGCCCCATATCTTTCCGCACCTTGGATAGCTTCTCATACCCAGGCAGGTTTCCTCTTCTGAGGATTCTTCTCTTGAGGTGGATCTACATGTTCTTGTGGTTCTTCAAATTCTCGATCTTCTTCTTATGTTTCTTCATTCATGGTTGTATCATGAATCCTGGGTGCTTCTACTTCTTCACGATCTTCAGCAGGTCTCTTTCTGGATTTGTTGTAAGCTGAGTCTTCGTCAAATGTTACATCCCTGCTGATGTCGATCTTCTTGAATCCTAGGAAGTATATTCTATAAGCCTTTGAGCTTTCAGAGTATCCCAATAATATATCCTTCTTTCCTGATGGATCTAATTTTGTTCTCTTTTCTTTTGGAATGTGTATGTACACTTGACAGTGGAATATTATGAGATGGCTAACTTCTGGTTTCTTACTGGAAAATACTTCTTTAGGTGTCTTGTTCTCAAGTACTCTACGTGGAGTACGATTCTGTACATACACCGATGTTCTGGCTATTAGACACTGAGAGTGGGGGTGAATCAGTGTAAAGCCAATTTTATAACTTTTCTTAACTTGTCACTATTGACTACCAATTCATCACTGCATAATCATTACATAAACATCTTTCACTTCATCATTCACATAAGCATTTGAATCATCAAGAATCATAACACAAAAGAACACAACACCATATAATTTAGTAAACTTTTTGTATTAGTTTTGGTTCGACTACAACCGTTAGGTAAAATCAGCACCTACTGATATATAGAGCACCTACTCTACATCCAGGACCCTGCCTGGTTTTCTTAGACCCTGCTAAATAGGGTTTGAGGTATCCTAACCTCAAAATCAAGACAAGCTTGCTTTTACAATCAACTCATCAATCACAATAACATTACTTGTCTCTTCAATCTATTATACTGCTGATCATCTGCACTGCTACAATACTACAAATTATGCTCTTCAACACTGCTCGTCAAGTCATCAAACATAAATTTCTGAACATCATCAAGGTCTGATCATCATCATAGGGTTTGCATCATCATATGGTTTTCACCATTATCATCATCTAGTAGTGTATAGAATATCGTCATTATACTGTCAAGACAATGTGTTGATCAAACTTCAAATGACTGCCTTAAATAAATTAGCCAAACCATCATAAACTCTTCATGCATTCACTGTGTAAAACTGAGCTATATGTTGACCTCCCTTTTTGTGTTTTGGACAATTCTGAGTTGTCTCAGTCTACAACATTTCAGATTATTTTAGGCCTGCAACTTTCGAACCTGAGTAGCCTCAATCCACTCCTACATATTTCCTCAGCTAATCAGCACAAATTAGAGCAATCATCTCCCTAGACTGTGCATACTATAGCAGACTTTACACGCACTGTAAAGAGATCGTTGAAATGCATCAGCATTTCATTGTATGCAACTTCGTCATCATACAGTGTATCATATGATCATATCCATATTGTGTATAGATCATAATAAGGTAACAGGAAAAAGGTATCAAGGCACCAGCATGCTCATCAACACACTTCACTGAATATTCATTGATGTATTCAACATTGTTTATACTTCACTATATGTACATTAGACTAGTGTATCATCATCCTCATATCATCATCAATATAACAAAGCCAAGTCATATTGTTCTTTAAACAAATAATATATTATACACACAATCTTCCCTCAAACCCTATACTCCTGAGAATTAGGGCTTGCTACTGTGACCACATCTACAGTCACATCACTCAGCTGGTCTTCTTGTCATCAATTTATGCCTGAATGAATACCAAGATAGATCTGTGTTTTTCAATCAATCTTTGTGTAGATGAATACATAAAGTATGTGCCAATTAAAATTTAAAACTTCACACATTCAATCAATAATTTGATGACACGCTGTTAGGGTCTGCAGCAAGAAGTCAAGAGAACATCAAACCTTGGGTTCTTGGACATTTAATACTGCAATCAAATCATTCTGACATTCTTACACAAGTTCATCTTTGCTTTGACAATATTTTCCACTGACTTTTCAACCCACAGTCTCAGTCATCACTCTTCAAGCATTCACCATGAGCAGCTCTTACAAACAGTCTTCTCCCTTTACAACCAATCTTGATAAGCTCAAAAACAGTCAATGTACAGTCATGTTATGAAAGATATAGCTCCAAGAATGGTCAAAATTTGATCCACTCATAAGAATTAGACTTGGCTCTTCTTTCATAATCCAAGCCTTGGATTCTCAGTTGCATCACTTATGATCCATGCAATTCTTTACACAGGCTCAGTTGAAGCAGCTCATAGACTCAGTTGAAACACCTTGAAATGCTAACAGGATGCTCCTCAAAATCTCGGTACTGAAATTTCTTCAAATGCTGATAAGCATCACCTTTGTCCACTGCTGCCATAGAGATAATGATCACCCAGAAAAATAAAATCAGATATAATAAAAAATAAATCAGACTTTATATCTGAGGTCAGATCAATTTTTACATTGATCCTTTTGTATGATACATTACACCTGCTGCTCTTCAAATGCAGACTGCTTCTTGCCACAAAATTCAGGTATGTTTCAAGACTGTGGAGACATTAAAAAAACTTCGATCACTGCTGCTGAAAATTCTAGCTGCTGCCCCAAAAGAGTATTTATTGTTGCTGTTCACCAACAGTTAGGATACATTCCAAAACTAGGTCAATATGAAACCTTGAAAGAAAGAGGGAAGCAAATCACTGATCAAAATTCGGACTGTAAATGTATGAAAATTAGGGCTTTCTTCTTCTCTGCAATTGGACTATTTACGCTGAGTAGAATAGGACTATTTTTCTTAAAAATTCATGAGCTAGTAAAGTGGAAGACAAACACCCAAAAAGGAAAATCTCTGTGAGAATTAGGGCTGCCTCAATCTGCAATTTTAGGTCAGCAATTTTGAGCCTCAGTCTCCAAATTCGGCTATAGACAGTTGCTCCAAAAAGGACTGCTAAAAACTCTGCTACTGCTACAAAGGATGCACCACCGAGAGACTTCTAAAACGGAACAAGATAACACTTCTCTACTACAACCACCAAAATTTCAGTCCATTGCTGCACCAAAAATTTCCTCAGTCATGTTGAGGCCTGGAAATTCGCAGGGAACAACAGCAAGGGATTCTCCCCAGTCAACGTTCCCAACTATCCCGTGACTATTTGGTATAGGGAATCCGTCCGGTTTGCGGTCCGGCTACCATAGGTCAAGTAACCAAAAAAATAAAGGTTTTACCGGTTGCGGCCCGGTCCACCGTGTATATTTTTGTATTTTTTTGACTTAAAGTATGATATGCACGTGCCTAATTAACAATGCAGGGTGATAAAGATGCAAAGAGTAGTCACAATGTGATGCGCAGGTTCTTACCTCTTGTCTTAGAACTCACAAGCATCCAAATCATGCAAGAAAATAAATACTAACTAAACTATCTCTAGAGAGTTGGGTATTCATTCATGAGTAATGCACCCCTGTTCATGTGTTATGGCAAATCACAGATAGTTGTTCTTATAACCAAACATATAAACATGAATAAAAGTATATATGATAAGATAGCTCATCAACAGCTAAAACTCCCATCACTCATAGTGGAAAAAGACATCATAAAGGTACTGAAGAACATTCAGACAAGAACATAGGTTCAAGAAATTAGGACGCTCTTACAGCTAATGAGACACAGCTGAAAACGAAATAGTTCACATTCAACATTGCTCATTTAATCACATTGACATATTCCACATAGCACTTCCTCCAACAGGCAAAATTTGCAGTCTCTGGTTGTAAAACGAAATAGTTCCTCTTACAAGCATTAAGTTACAAGTTTTTCCAGGGAAAAATCCCTTTCTAAGTTCTAACTTTAAAATATTTAAACTAAACAGTAGACCGCTTGGGTTCCCCCCAAACGTGTGACTTTTCGGTTCTTCGAACGTTTCATATCCCTCTTTTCATCTTTTCTGCGCATGCTCATGATCGGCTGAGTAACTGACGGACCTTTCAGAGCTGCACCTTTGTTGCTTTCAATTTTGTCTTTTGCTTTGCCCGTGCCCCTTAAGATCCTGCCTCCTATCTGTACCTTCACACCGCGGCAATATGAAAATTCTTTTGGATCTTCCTGCAATTAATCAATGTGCATCATTCACCGGGATTGCATTCTAAAACAAAACGTCAAATTAAACCAACTAAAACGACTAATCTACAAGAAATGGCCAGGTGCACCACTTGATCTGAGAATTTTAACAAACGCCGACACCACTACCTCGTCCACCTACAAGCTCGACAAACACCATCCACGATGAAAAACGGAAAACTCATCGGCGGCTCAAAATACTTACATCGGAAGGGTAGATTCATTCACCTCCGCATAAGCGGGTCTTAAAAGTGACGGGCACTGCAAAACCACTTAATCCTATCGGAGTCGGGAAAGATAAGACCTAATATGCGGGCAGAAAAGTTCTCAATCGGAAGTCGGAAGGACATCGACATCGGAAGATGAAATCTTTGCACAGCCGCAACGGCGGAAGAGAAAAGACTACGGACAAGCGACTAAAAGACTGACACATCAGCGGGCGGAGCGCTTTACACTTTGGATGCTTAGTTTCTTTGGGAGCTACAGCGGCGAAAGCAAAAAGGTTATAGACATGCAACTAGCATCGGAGGGCAGAGCGCTTTAGACTTCGGGTAGCTAGCTGGTTTGGGAGCCGCAACGGCGGAAGCAAAAAAGGCTACAGCCTCCAATCAAAAAATAAAAAAATAAAAAATGCTCTGATCAAAAAATAAAAAACACTAAGTGCTTAAAGACTCTGAAATTCAGCAACGGTTAAAATTGTTTCTCCTCCGAAACGACGTTTTGCAAAGGACAAAAAGGCCTGATCCATTTTCAACTTAGCAAAACAAACTCTAAAATTTGCAATCTACAACAATTCCAAACACGAGCAATTTCTGAAAACCAGGACGAAAGGTAATATTCAAAAAACCATCCAAAATTAAAGCACGACCAAAAGGTTCAAGGATCCAAACGATTAAAAACAATGCTAAATCATGAGGAGGGGACCAAAATTTAAGAAAATTGGGGAAAACAGTTGCAGCTGCAACAATTGGCGACTACCTAGTGAACCTAGACCTCTGGACAATTTCTTCCTTGAGTAACAGACTGATTAATGATAAAACCACCATGTTGAATTCTTCTAGATGTATGGATTTCCCAAAAGGAAATATATGTACTTTTAATCATTAAGGGTAGTCCAATTTAGGAACATGGAAACCAAGATTTCAAAGTCAAGATAACTCTTTCGAGGCCAGGAGTATGAGTTTCATTTTTACCTCTGTCTTTGGGTAGCTTCCAGCTTGGACACCACATGATCGTAACATCTGGTAAACATAAATATTCATTTGTTCCTCATTCCCATGCCATTTTGCACTTTTTTGTGCTTTTGGACTATTGTCATTTTGAGTCCTCCTCATGCCTTTCTTTCTGAATTTTTCATTCAGGCTCCTCTATCCATAGTGTCCTTTTGTGTGAGAGATGTATTTAATTTTCAGATCATGGACGGAGAGGAACTTTTGGCAACTTTATACTCATATGGTTTAGTACTTTGTTTTGATACACATTTCTTTCTTAGGAGTTTTGACTCTTCATAGCCTTTTGGCTTTCAATTCTTGGCATGGGATCATTTATATATAATATACTGTTTACCCTGCTTCCTTTCCATGGGCCTTTTGTTGTCACCCCCTAGGACATCTTTTAAGTGTGAGATGGATGGAGCCTCGAAATAGTATTCCAAATCTTTTGATCTTGAGTTACTTTACAGAGATTAAGAAGGACTTCAATGCGTGCATAGCCATTTAGGAAAACTACTAAACTAGAAGAAATTCTATCACATAAAACCATGATACACAGTCCCATAATCAAGGATTTTAGTTAGTACAGAATTCTAATGCTCTCCATGAAACCAAAACTTGCTTCTTTTTATTGAAATCAAACAAAAATTTAGACTAAAACAAAACTAAACCTTATGACTCAAATACTCAAAAGACGACCAAGCCAGATTATTTATATACAAGACAAAAGAACTCAAACCAAACTCAGGAAAAATAAGGCTTGAGAACCAAACCATTTACTGGTAAGTTCTCTTCCCACCCTTGTAGATCTTGCAACTTATAAGTAGAAGGGCCAAGCTTTGCCGCAATCTGAAAAGGACCTACCCACAACTGTTGGAACTTCGTGTGTTTTCCCTTCTCATCATGGGGGTGATCCCACTTGAGAACCAGATCTCCCACTTCAAAGTCTTTTGTTCCTGCCTTATGTTTGTCGAACCATCTCTTTATTACCTCCTGTTGTTGCTTAAAGCACTCTCTGGATTTAGATCTAGCCTCTTCTGCTTTCAGGAGATTATATATCCTTATTTGCAAAACTTCATCATCCAACCCTCTAGATTCTTGAGCTATTATGGAAGAAGGTAGCATGATATTGGGAGGAAGAATGGCTTCTTTACCGTACACAAGGGTAGATGGAGACACTCCTATCGAAGACTTGGGGGTGACTCTATCATCCCAAAGGGCATTTGGTAGCGCTGAGTGCCAACTCCTCTGGTTTTCTATTACAGTCTTCTTTAAAATTCTAATCAGATTTTTGTTAGAGGATTCAGCGAAGCCATTTCCTTGTGGATAGTAATTAGCAAAATAATGCAATTTTATCCCTTTATCATGAGGAAAAGCAGCTAATTTAATTGATGAAAAGTAAGTAGCATTATCAAAAACTAACGAAACTGGAACTCCAAACCTGGTCATGATATGATCTTGTAGGAAGCTGATGACCGCATCTTCATTTATCTTGCGCAACGGGACAGCTTCAACCCAGCAAGTGAAATAATCGGTCGCGGTCAGAATGTACTTGTGTTGTAGGGAGGAATTCGGTTTTATTTCTCCAATAATATCCAACCCCCATTGCTCGAACGGCTCCGTGATCATCACAGGATTTAGGGTGCTACTGCTTTAGGTTGTCTCCCACTACACCTTTGGCAAATATCGCACTTCCTGACATGTGCGTGTGCATATTTGAAGAGCGTAGGCCAATAGTAACCGGCTCTGAGGATTTTGTGAGCTATAGTATCTCCTGAATAATGTCCCCCAGCAGGCCCGTCATGCAAATCTGTCATTACTTTCTTCGCATCTTCTTTCTCTAAGCATCTAAGCAGAACTCCGTCATAATTTTTTCTAAATAATATTCCTTCAACAATTTGATAGGAAGCTGATTTAAGACGCAGCACTCTTCTTTGCTTAGAATTCTAATGTCCTGGCAATAGTCCTGCCTGCAGGTAATGCACGAGGTCCCTATACCAAGAATCGGGAGCTGTGAACAAAGGACATACATCCATCAAATGTAGTTCAGCCTCGTCTTCCCAGGCGTGTTCGTCATTGTTCTCATTTTTCATTATTAGTTTGCACAATCCCTGCCCTTTAACTATAGAAGCTGGCTTGAATTCGAGGTCGTACTCTTGAAGAGTTGTTACCCGATTTCCCCTTCTTTCTCCTAACTCCTTCTGTACAAAAAGGGACCTTACAACTGGGTATGGGACGATCACCTTGGTTCGATTTTTTAATATATAAGGCCTGAATTGTTTCACTGCTTTGAATACTGCGTAAGTTTTTTTATCAATGGCTAGGTAATTTAATTCGGCCCCCTGTAGACCAATGCTCATGAAATATATTGGGAATTCATCCCCCCCATCTTCCTTTTGGGTAAGCACAGCTGCTAGTGAATCATCGAATGCAAAGGTATACATAATAAAATCTTTGTCAAAGTCTGGGCTTTTCAGGGAGGGTGCGTGTGCAACAACAGTTTTGATTTTGCTGATTGTGTTCTTCTCAATCTCAGTCCACTTGAATTGTGCATCTTGCTTCACCATTTGCTGCAGAGGCTTGACAATCTGAGTGAAATCAGGCACAAATCTTCGCACGAAGTTTATTGTTCCCATAAATGATTGCATCCCTTTTTTATTATGGGGAAAGAGAATCTGTTCAATGGCCTTGATCCTTTCCGGATCAATAGAAATTCCCTTCTTTGAAACTATGTGACTGTTGACAGGCTTAGTATGACTATGCACGCAACGAGGGAGACAACCCAGACCAGGATCCTTAGAAGAGGCTCCAAGCTGTTTGGGATGGTTGTTCCCAACAGGTTTAAAGGCTCTGTTAGCCTGAAGGTTTACACTATGTAAAAATCTAAGAGATAGATCTAACACTACTGGTTATTATTAGTCAATGTATCTATGCATGTACATATTAACAAATGTTATTATTTACGTTACTAATCAACTAAGTTAAATCAGTTTATACAAAATTAAACAACCATTAACAAGTTAGATTAATAACAAAGATACATGATATATATCTGTACATAAACCAATAATGAAAAGAATAATCTGCATATGACAATGACTATGAACATCTGATTGAAATAGATTTTTTAAACAATATACTAATCAGAAAATAAGAACATATTATCTAAACCTATGTACTATCCTGATCAAGAGCAATATGGATTAACCGAAATCAGATCTGTTAACAATGACTATCAATAATCTTGACAATCTTCAAAACAAATTTAGAAATTATCAAGATCAAGCAACAGGCATATACCATGTACGTAACAATGACAGTCATTAATTTACAACATAGCATTTATTAACAGAACGATATTCAGCATGAGTCAATAGCCAGAAAATAATATATTTGCACAATTTCAAAAGTGAGATTATGACAAACATGTATAATATTGAAAAACAGTAACAAGACTATGGATAGCATACACATGTGCTAAGCATAAAACCATAAACATATATATATAATTTTATCACCAGTTTAAAAATCGTATCTGGTAACAGAAAGCTGTCCCCAGTCACCAAAAATCAAACTGCAGTCTTGTTGTCTCTTTTCCATAAACCATCGACCCCTTAACCCACATGCAATCTCCCCTTAAATACATGTAATCTCAAAAGAGAAACAGTCCTAAAAACCAGAGATAGCCAAATCAAAACCTCTAACCAATTCCCATTAAAAATGACAAGTAAGACATGTCATTTTTCCATATACGTAAAAATGCCAAGAAACGGTAAAGATTCGATCCATGAAAATCGAAAATCACAACGATGAAACAACACCTGGAAAGTCTGATATTCAATTCGTTCCGATCATGTGGGTGATGATCCAAAAACAGACAACCATCAAAATCGGAGCACGAACAGTAACCATATCGCCTACATCACAGCACACGAAAATGATATAATTAGCACATATGCAAAAATCGAAATGACAAACAATATATAATAAAAAAAATAAAACGAATTAATACCTGTACAGAGATAACCTGATCGTCAATCCATCAAAACTTCCAAATTAAAAACCAACAGCAAATACACCCAACAACATTACAAATTTACAGGCGCATTGAAAACTTGGATGTTCACACCACTGGACTGACAAGGCGACTGAACCTTAAACTGCATGAGTGCAATCTGAGCATTAAGCTCTCGGAGCTTTTCCTCGTTCTTATCATTCTCATCCTGCAGTTTGAGAACTCTTCTGATCAACTTATTCTTGTGATTTTTCAAGTGTAAGAGTTGTTTATCAGTCACATCCACTTTCTCCTTTAACATAACGTTATCAGCCTTCATCAAATCACGATTTGCTGCTACTTCACTAACCCTTTCCTCCATTCTGCGAATTTTGTCTGAAAGACAGTTAACAAATAGAGGATGCATCATACCATCAATGCCATAAGAACCGGGTGAGATTGAATTTACATGCTTCTCTTTAGTTGGATGACCAATAACAGGATCGAACTGTATTTCTTTATCAATCGCAGGAGGATTATCATGATCATGGTTCAAATCGAACTCATGCTCGACAGACTGGGATCTTCAGCTACATCATCAATCACCACAGTCTCAATATGAGCGCTATCAGACACGGGGGTTTTGATAGACTGGCCTTTTGTCATACTCCTGGTGAATCTACCCACCAACTTGGCCTTTGATCGGTTTCTTCCCTGATTACCAGTTTTATCAGTATTGTTTTGTGGCGTAATCAAAGATGAGAATCCCCTCACACGTTTAGAAACCGCGGGAGTATCAACACTTCTCACTGGAGCAGGCATAGAATCACTGCAGGGTTCAGGACTCATACAAGCAGTAGGGTTTTCCAAGGGTTTATGTGAAGGAGAAACCGAAACTGAACTGGGCTCTTTGTGCTTGTTGCACTCCTCAAGGTTATCAAACATACACTGACAAAAAGAGGAAAAACCATTGGACTCAACGAATTCATCCCAGGACCGGTTCGACTTCGACAACTCCCTATCGATTAACATACGGACTAAGCCATGGTGGAAGAGACTATGACTGACATGTTTAGGACCCTTTTTTATCGCATTAGACATCTTAAACAGACTATGCAAAAGATAATAAGGTAAGTTCAGTGGAAAACCTATGAATGCAGACATAAGCCTGAGATGATATACGTACGCTGATTACAGGCGGCCTTCGCAAGTCAAATATCTGTGGATCAAATCCAGAACAGGACGCCACTACTTTTTGAAGTACTTGCGAGCTACCCCGGTTCAAAATGAAACATCCTGGCAGGGGTTTTTAAGCAGCTGCCGCCACTCTGTTATATCCATGTGTTTATATTTAAACCATTTCTCGCCTTCTAGTGACAGACCTGTAGCGAGCGCCACTGATCTTTCGTCAACCCTGAAACGGAGGTCACCTACTTCAGCTTGATAATCAGCCAGGGAGAGAGCGAAAACTCTTGTGACTTCGGGGTTCGAATCAGAGAATTTACTTATAAATGGCATCCACCCAATAGCCTGAACCTTTGCTGACAGCTCAGGGTTCGCATCCAGCAATTTCATTTCGCAAGGCTCTACCCTCACCACAGGCGCCATGACCAACCGTGTCAAAGCACGTAAACGCACACAAAAGAAGTACCACAGCTCGGCAAAAGATAGAAAACCAGATAATGAGCACTCAGGATAAATCCTGAGCAAGAACGAGTAATGAAACTCAAACCCCTGATAAGGAAAATAAGCCATGAACGAACGCGGACTGCACCCCTAAAATTTCGGCATGGACGAGAGCATTATCACTCAGAGAGGTAATTGATTAACGAGGAATGACGGTCGAAGACTCCAGATAACTCCTGTTATCATTATTTATCCGGTGTGACTGATACGAGACCTTTCGCTGTAGACAGAACAAGTGTTCCATTTACAAGCTGCCACGATAGAGGGCAAGTACCAAGACTTAAATGTGATGGACAAGATTCAATACCAGTGTCATGATAACATATCGGCTTCGTAACATGTGAATCGGAATGGAGGTTATGGCATAGATTGATTCTGACGATGACCATAATGCATATCATCCTTACCGTAAGTTCAATTTACCCTTCAAAGGTGGCGAATGATACAGCATAATACAAACCATCCAGTCGAACTTAGACTTTGGAATATGAACTACATAACAATCGGCATTAAATTGCTATGGTAGTATCAACTATGGTTTGTAATCAAAGGATATGGCGGATATGGCACGCAAAACATTTGGTCTTCAACAACCCTAGGCTTTACCAAAGTCATAACAAAACAACCATGCAATAATATCTATAGTAATGC
>LPNX011070618.1:490651-560191 GCA_001517045.1 Pseudotsuga menziesii | reverse complement strand
GAAATTAAATCCTTAATATGAGCCATTGTACAGAAAACACTATTTTAGCATATCAAACAGATTCAAGTATTTCATAGTTCTAAAAATTACCAGAAAATTACAATTTCATTCATTTATTTGATAATTATCAGATCTCTACCAAAATCAGTCCTTAAAGAGTAAAATAGCAAATGGATTAGTTTTAAAGAGTGAAATCTCAATACCACAAGCATGGCCCTGCTACCAGCAGGCGTCCATAGCCTCGACAGGGTTGCTTCAGAACCCACAAAATGCCAGTATCCCATCTGCTAGTTATAAATATACAATTCTGGTTGGGGTGAACTGTTACCATTATTTTCTTTTAATTTTATTGCTCATGAAGGCCATGGTTCAGGCTTGGTAACCAGATAGTAACCATGTCAGTCACCAGTCTGCATTATAGTAAAATGAACCGGCTCGTGATGAGACCTTTCACCCCTCAGAGTTTTCCGTCCAAGGTTCATTGCCTAGGCTTGGTGACCGGAGACAACAATGTTACTGGATGCATACCTATGATCTTGAACAGATCAGCTCGTTATGAGACCTTCTGTCCTTCAGATTGTTTTTTTGCAAATGCTCCAGTCCATCCTTGTCCAGAATGTAATTATTGTTAATCTCAAATTAGACTATCTTAGCAAATAGGGAGGAAAATCTGATCCTCTTTACGAGAAGGGATGGCGTAAAAGATTTAAATAGATAACTTTACCAAGTACTATCCTAATCCCTTTGGGAAAATCTTTGCAGAAACTGATATAATTAATTACTATAAAAAAAAATTCTGGTAAAATCTAGAACGATGAAAACACCATTCTCTGTTCAGGAAGTAAAACAGAATGACAGTTCCAGGATAGTAATGTCTTTGTGCATGATTTACAGATAAATTACAGAATTTGAAATCAGTCATCAGTTTGAGGTTTAATGAATTGATCAGGCTCAAAACACACATACAAAAAAGCAAATAAATATGGGAAAATACAAACAAATCAAAAGAAAATGAAATAAAATCTTCCAAGCAAGCACACCACACCAGGTATATACACGATGATCCCTTGAGGGGTATCAGCAAAAATATCTCTTAATTAGGTGACCATTTACTGGAAGGTTGTCAATGTCACCTTCCAATGTTTGCAACCTGAAAGTGCTAGGACCAAGTTTTTCTGTAATAATAAATGGTCCCAGCCACAGGCATTGGAACTTCGTATGTTTTCATTTATCTTCATGATCCTTGTCCCATTTCAGGACTAAGTCACCCACTTCCAGATCTCGACTGACTGACTTTCTAAGGTCAAACCAATGCTTCACGGTCTGCTGGTGTTTTTCAAACTTTTTCGTAGCCAACTCCCTCTCTTCCTCCAGTTTATGCAAGGTGTTAATTCGATTCTCCATGGCAGAACATGGTGTCTCCTGTACCGACTGGGAGAGCTGTAGAGAGGGTAAGAACAAGTGAGGAGGCAAAATGGCTTCCTTGCCATACACCAGGAAAAAGGGAGAGTTTCCTATAGCAGCTTTGGGGGTCACTCTGTCAGCCCACAAAGCATTTGACAGAGCAGTATGCCAATTCCTATGATGGTTAGCCACAGTACGTTTCAGAATCTTGATCAGATTTTTATTAGAAGATTATGCTAACCCATTACCCTGAGGGTAATAATTAGCTGAATATTTCAACTTTATACCCCTATCCAATGCATACTCAGTTAATTTTGCAGAAGAAAAATAAGTTGCATTGTCAAATATTAAATATTCTGGAACACCGAATCTGGTAATAATAAAAGAATCAAGGAAAGATATCACATGTTCTGAATTGACTACCCGCAAAGGGATGGCTTCAACCCATCTAGTGAAGTAGTCTGTGGCTATCAGAATGTATTTATGTTGCTGTGAAGAAGCTGGTGTGATTGGGCCAACAATATCCAGACCCCATTGCTGAAATGGGACTTCGATAATAACCAGTTGGAGGGTTAACACTACCTTCTTCAGTCTACCTCCTGCTCTCTGACACTCTTGGCACTTCCTGGCGAAAGAATATGCATCTTTGAATAATGTAGGCCAGTAATACCCAGCTTTAAGTATCTTATGTGCAGTGGTTTCTCCGCTAAAGTGTCCTCCGGCTGGTCCTGCATGTAGTTGAGATAACACATTATCAGCCTCATGTCCTTCTAGACAACGAAGGAGAACTCCTTCGAAATTATTTCTAAACAAAATATTATCAATAAGCTGATAAGGTGCAGATTTCAATCTCAAATCCCTCTTATGACGTGGGTCTAAATGTTCAGGGGAGGTCCCATGCAATAAGAAGAACTTAATATCGTCATACCAAGAATCAGGAGGAGTGGAGATCGGAAAAACTTCCCTTTCAAATAAAGAGGGTTCGCTAAAGAAGTGCAGATCTGGTTCAGAAATGTCTGCAGACCCAGCTGCTAGCTTGCAAAGTCCTTGTCCCCTGACAATCTTTAAAGGTTTTATTTCCAGGTCGTATTCCTGAAGTGCTGTGACCCAATGTGCTCTTTTTTCACCAAGATCCTTTTGTACCAAGAGATTCCTAACTGCAGAATATGGCACAACGACTTTGGTGTGGGAATTCAGCAAGTAAGGCCTGAAATGCTTAACAGATTTGAAAACAGTGAAAGCTTGCTTGTCTACTTCTGGGTAATTTAATTCTGCACCGTTCAGACCAAAACTCGTAAAAGCGATAGGAGCTTCATTATTTTCCTGGTTTTTTTGTGTCAGAATAGCAGCATAAGAAGAATCAGAAGCAAACGTATACAAAATGAAAGGTTTGGAAAAATTTGGGCTAGTTAGAGTAGGAGCTTCAACAATAGCTTTTAAGATGTCATGAACAAATTGCTTCTCATCAGTAGACAATTTAAAATCAGCATCATTTTTTATCATTTTCTGAAGCGGCCTAACAATTCCATGAACCCAGGAATAAATCTAGAAACAAAATTTATCTTTCCAAGAAACGACTGCATAGACTTTTTTGAGTGAGGCATCGAAATCTGTGATATAGCACGGGTACGTTCTGGGTCAATATTGATGCCTTGTTTAGAAACAACAAAACCCAGCAACTTACCTTCTGTGACTGAAAAAATAGATTTCTTAGGATTTAGAGAAATCCCATACTTCCTGCAACGCCCAAAAACTCTCCTGAGATGAGTTAAATGATCAGTCCTGTTCTTTGAAAAGACAGTGATATCATCAAGATAAATAACAACAAACTTACCAATCAGACCTCTGAAGGCGATATCCATTGCCGTCTGAAATGTTGCTCCGGCATTTATGAGACCAAATGGCATCTTCCTATATGCATAGGTTCCCCAAGGAGTCCTAAAAGTTGTTTTCAACTGGTCAGCTTTGGATACCAACGCTTGGTTGTATCCTGAAAATCCATCTAGTAGTGAAAACATTTCAGATCCGGAGACCTGTTGCAAGATTTTCTCCATTGGAGGAACAGGATAGTTGTCCTTATCTGAAACCTTATTCAGGTTTCGGAAGTCGACACATAACCTGATGTCACCATTTTTCTTCCTCACGGGTACGAGATTTGCTACCCACTGTGCATGCCGAACCGGAAAAATTATTCTGGTGGCAAGGAGTTTATTCAGCTCCTTCTTGACAGCTGGTTCTAGGCTGGGATGCATTTTCCTCAATTTTTGTTGAAAAGGCTTAGCCTCTGGTTTCATAGGAATGACATGTTGCATTATATTAGGGTCAAATGTTTTCAGGTCGTCATACGTCCATGCAAATATGTCTTTAAACTCATTGAAGAGTTTAATGAAGGCTGTTTTTTCTTGGGCAGTACATGTACTGCCCAGATTTACACATTGAGGGTTGTGCTTAGTTCCTAGATTTACAATGTCAGATTGTATGATGGAGCTATTAGTTTTACAATTCCTTGCAGCTTTAAATTTATCCTTTAAGTCATAGAATTTCTCAAGTTTGATTACTGATCTGGGAAGAGCACTAACCTGATTGAGACATTCCTGAATTGAGCAAGGCTTATGGATTACCGCAAAATTATATAGATCCTCATCGTGAGTCATTTCGTCCAAAACCGCATCCTTAAAAGTATCTTTCAAGGTCAGAAAATCGATCAACTGCTCGTCGTCATTGAAGACTCTCCAATTTTCTATGTTGTCAGGTATAGAAGGTCTGAATAGCAATTCAACCGAGAAAGCATCAGTAAGGATTCCTTCAGATGGAATCAATCTTGAAGCAACATTAGCTAAAAGATCAGCTTCCTGATTTAGATAACGAGGGATAGAACTTATGTTAAATGCTTCAAATGCTAATAGTAAATTCCATACCTCAGCCTGATAATTTCTCAGGTGTCCAGCTATGCAGTGTATTGTATTACGTACCTGTCGAACAATAATCTCAGAATCTCCTAAGACCACCAAGGCTTTGGCTCCCAAGTCGATCGCTTTCTTCAGCCCTTGAATGAGGGCTTCATATTCAGCGATGTTATTGGTGCAATCGAATTCTAACCTGCAAGCAATAAAATACCTTTTCCCGTAAGGATCTATAAGCAAGCACCCTGCACCAGCTCCTTCTTTTGACTTAGAACCGTCAAAGTAAAGAGACCAAATACCATCGTTGAGATCTAAATGTGGTGTATCTGGAACTGGAATTTCAGCTGGGACTTGTGTAAAATGGCAAATTTCAGACTGCTGATTTGAATCTGGAATTTCTGAAATTTCAGCTTCCAAGTTCCCAAAAAATGAGTCAGCCATGTAGTTACCCATTATGGTATCAGTGAACAAGACTGGTTGATTTGAGTCATCAATTTCAGTGACGGTATGCTTCATATACCGTTCTCAATCGATTTTGATCTTATTCGGGCGACCGTTATGAGATATCCATAAGTGTGACTAGTCTGTCGCAAAATATCCATCGAGCTTTTCTGACCAATCCCTACTAAGAAATAAACCATATGCTTCTGGGATGTCAGCAACAATTATATCAATGATAAAGTGAACTTGAGGATTCGAAGCTAACCTTATCAGCACCTGCTTCAACCTACCTATTACTTTTACGTTTGAACGGTCAAGCTGTACAATGCTTGTATCACAAGGTTCAGGGACAGCATTAAGTTTTTTACATACCGAGTAAGGCATTACATTCTTGGAGGCCCCTGAGTCTATCATATAGTTGTGTACTTTACGATTAAAAATTTCAAATGTAAGTAAAAAAGGCGGGGTTGAAGAATCAGATTTCTTGCCTATAGATGATGCATTGACTGAAGATTTTTTTGAGCTATCCTTAGTATTGACAGAACTATTTTGATTGGAAGGAGTCTTACTAGTTTTACTTGGGGAAACTCCTTGCATCACTTTATCTCGAATCACAGGTAGCTTGAGAAGCTCATAGAGCGAGATGTTGGCTCTGCTTTTCTTTAAATCTTCAATCAGGTCGTATTCTAACTCAAGGGAGTGGGCATATTTAATATTTACAGGCTGATCTTTGTTTTTGACAGCTGAACTATTATCTGTAGCAGTTGTAGAAGGTTCACCTGGGGGCTGGTCTTTCTTACTTCCGGTGTTATACTGGTGCTGATTTACATTGACAACAGCCACATATTCGTCATCGGTCAACTCTGAGGTGTCCTAGAAATGACTGATGACATGGGGTGGTTTATCGTCATTGCTATCATCTATGTTTTGGTTATTTTGAGAACTCTGTCCGGTAGACTGGGTTTCATTTTCAGTAGATGTTTCTAGATCTGAAACTATTAATTTGAGGAAACTATTAATTTCCTCAATGTTGTTGGCTTCAGAGGGTGGAGTTTGTTTCGCAGTTGGATCTTGAAAAGGTCTCCTGAAGAACTGTTTAGGTAGTTCTTTGTTTGGGGTGTTTTCAGAAGTACCCTTTTTTAAATCAATGATTTCATTAGACAGTTTTTTAATAACTCTTTGGAGACTGTCTAGATCTAAGGCATCTTGGCCCCTTTTGTTAGTGCTTGCTGCAGTTTTGGCAGGACTGTCAGTCTTCTTCCGAGAAGAAGATGCTGAATCGGTATCTACTCTGGGATTTGCCTTTGTGGCAGTCACATCTTTTTCGACTTTAATTGCCTCTTCAAAGTTTTCAGTGAGGGTAAGTTTGGCCTTTTGTCTGACAAACATGGCTATTTTTCCAGGCAGGGCTGAAGTGTAAAATTCAACAGTGACATCCTCAGTTGGCCTTGAAGTAGCAGGGATTCTGTTTCTTAGAGTTAAAAAACGCTGGTTAAAATCTTTGACCCTTTCTTTAGGTTCCATGCGAATCTTAGACAGTTCTAACACTAATACTACTGGAGTCTTGTCATCTCCAAACTTGTTCATGAATGCAAGGTCGAATTCGTTCCAGCTGGTAATGGAACTAGCTGTAAGTGAAAAATACCACGTCGATGCTTTTCCCTCAAATGTATAAGGGAAAATCCGACAGACCACATCTTCATGTTCAACATCCAGGAGTCGAACTGCCAACATAAACTTCTTGACATGATCTTCCACTGGCTCTTTCAACTCAGGGTTAAACTTAGGCAGTAATTTCTCAGGATGTTTAGGTAAAGGGTGTTGAACGCCTGGGACAGCCACTGCATCCTGAGCTAGCCATGGCATATTAGAATTGGGGTTTGGGGGGTTTGCACCTGCCATGTTTCTTGGAGTTGGAGGCGGTGAAGGTGGTGTTTGTAGAACACAAGGAGGCGATCGAGGTGGTGATGGTGGTTGTCCAGACCCTCCTGAAGCAGGTGGTCCTGACGAAGAGAAAGGCTGGTTGGTTCCTGTTAGAGATTGTTGTATGTGAATATCGGGACGGGCACTAAAGGTTGTTCTTGTTCTCCCAAAATAGATTCGGGATGACGAGTACGAGGATGGGTAATCTGCAGAAGAGGTAATTCAGTGGGCTGGCGCCCGATGAGATTCGAATAAGCCCTACTTAAAATTCTACGAGATTCGTTTATGGATTGCTCGTACTGGTCGATTTCTTTAGGTAGGTGAATACCGGGAGAGTTGAACTGAGAGATCAGATTTCGAACAGAGTCGCTCACTGGGGTTTCATTCACTCGTGATGAACGGTGAGAGCGTGGTTGTGCAGTTGACTGTATTTGAGGGGTGATAGGCTGATTAACTTTGTTTATAGGGTTGTTTTCATCAGCCATTTGCCTAGGCTGGCCCTCCTTCTAGTGCCATTGTTGACGGGCGTAGTATGACTATGCATGCAACGAAGGAGACAACCCAGACTGAGATCCTTAGAACAGGCTCCAAGCTGTTTGGGATGGTTGTTCCCAACAGGTTTAAAGGCTCTATTAGCCTGAAGCTTTACACTATGTAAAAATCTAAGAGATAGATCTAACACTACTGGTTATTATTAGTCAATGTATCTATGCCTGTACATATTAACAAATGTTATTATTTAAGTTACTAATCAACTAAGTTAAATCAGTTTATAGAAAATTAAACAACCATTAACAAGTTAGATTAATAACAAAGATACATAATATACATATGTACATAAACCAATAATGAAAAGAATAATCTGCATATGACAATGAGTATGAACATCTGATTGAAATAGATTTTTTAAACAATATACTAATCAGAAAATAAGAACATATTATCTAAACCTATGTACTATCCTGATCAGGAGCAATACGAATTAACCGAAATCAGATCTGTTAACAATGACTATCAATAATCTTGACAATCTTCAAAACAAATTTAGAAATTATCAAGATCAAGCAACAGGCATATACCATGTACGTAACAATGACAGTCATTAATTTACAACATAGCATTTATTAACAGAACGATATTCAGCATGAGTCAATAGCCAGAAAATAATATATTTGCACAATTTCAAAAGTGAGATTATGACAAACATGTATAATATTGAAAACAGTAACAAGACTATGGATAGCATACACATGTGTTAAGCATAAAACCATAATCATATATATAATTTTATCACCAGTTTAAAAATCGTATCTGGTAACAAAAAGTTGTCCCCAGTCACCAAAAATCAAACTGCAGTCTTGTTGTCTCTTTTCCATAAACCATCGACCCCTTAACCCACATGCAATCTCCCCTTAAATACATGTAATCTCAAAAGAGAAACAGTCCTAAAAACCATAGATAGCCAAATCGAAACCTCTAACCAATTCCCATTAAAAATGACAAGTAAGACATGTCATTTTTCCATACACGTAAAAACGCCAAGAAACGGTAAAGATTCGATCCATGAAAATCGAAAATCACAACGATGAAACAACACCTGGAAAGTCTGATATTCGATTCATTCCGATCATGTGGGTGATGATCCAAAAACAGACAACCATCAAAATCGGAGCACAAACAATAACCATATTGCCTACATCACAGCACACGAAAATGATATAATTAGCACATATGCAAAAATCGAAATGACAAACAATATATAATAAACAAAATAAAATGAATTAATACCTGTACAGAGATAACCTGATCGTCAATCCATCAAAACTTCCAAATTAAAAACCAACAGCAAATACACCCAACAACAATACAAATTTACAGGCGCATTGAAAACTTGGATGTTCACACCACTGGACTGACAAGGCGACTGAACCTTAAACTGCATGAGTGCAATCTGAGCATTAAGCTCTCAGAGCTTTTCCTCGTTCTTATCATTCTCATCCTGCAGTTTGAGAACTCTTCTGATCAACTTATTCTTGTGATTTTTCAAGCGTAAGAGCTGTTTATCAGTCACATCCACTTTCTCCTTTAACATAACGTTATCAGCCTTCATCAAATCACGATTTTCTGCTACTTCACTAACCCTTTCCTCCATTCTGTGAATTTTGTCTAAAAGACAGTTAACAAATAGAGGATGCATCATACCATCAATGCCATAAGAACCGGGTGAGCTTGACTTTACATGCTTCTCTTTAGTTGGATGACCAATAACAGGATCGAACTGTATTTCTTTATCAATCGAAGGAGGATTATCATGATCATGGTTCAAATCGAACTCATGCTCGACAGACTGATCATTCACGGGCAGACTGGGATCTTCGGCTTCATCATCAATCACCATAGTCTCAATATGAGCGCTATCAGACACGGGGGTTTTGACAGACTGGCCTTTTGTCATACTCCTGGTGAATCTACCCACCAACTTGGCCTTCGATCGGTTTCTTCCCTGATTACCAGTTTTATCAGTATTGTTTTTTGGCATAATCGGAGATGAGAATCCCCTCACATTTAGAAACTGCGGGAGTATCAACACTTCTCACTGGAGTAGGCATAGAATCACTGCAGGGTTCAGGACTCATACAAGCAGTAGGTTTTGCCAAGGGTTTATGTGAAGGAGAAACCGAAACTGAACTTGGCTCTTTGTGCTTGTTGCACTCCTCAGGGTTATCAAACATACAGTGACAAAAAGAGGAAAAGCCATTGGACTCAACGAATTCATCCTAGGACCGGTTTGACTTCGACAACTCCCTATCGATTAACATACGGACTAAGCCATGGTGGAAGAGACTATGACTGACATGTTTAGGACCCTTTTTTATCGCATTAGACATCTTAAACAGACTATGCAAAAGATAATAAGGTAAGTTCAGCGAGAAACCTATGAATGCAGACATAAGCCTGAGATGATATACGTACGCTGATGACAAGCGGCCTTCGCAAGACAAATATCTGTGGATCAAATCCAGAATAGGACGCCACTCCTTTTTGAAGTACTTGTGAGCTACCCCGGTTCGAAATGAAACATCCTGGCAGGGGTTTTTAAGCAGCTGCCGCCACTCTGTTATATCCATGCGTTTATATTTAAACCATTTCTCGCCTTCTAGTGACAGACCTGTAGCGAGCGCCACTGATCTTTCGTCAACCCTGAAATGGAGGTCACCTACTTCAGCTTGATAATCAGCCAGGGAGAGAGCGAAAACCCTTGTGATTTCGGGGTTCAAATCATAGAATTTACTTATAAATGGCATCCACCCAATAGCCTGAACCTTTGCTGACATCTCGGGGTTCGCATCCAGCAATTTCATTTCGCAAGGCTCTACCCTCACCACAGGCACCATGACCGGCCGTGTCAAAGCACGTAAACGCACACAAAAGAAGTACCACAGCTCGGCAAAAGACAGAAAACCAGATAATGAGCACTCAGGATAAAGCCTGAGCAAGAACGAGTAATGAAACTCAAACCCCTGATAAGGAAAATAAGCCATGAACGAACGCAGACTACACCCCTGTAATTTCGGCATGGACGAGAGCATTATCACTCAGAGAGGTAATTGATTAACGAGGAATGACGGTCGAAGAATCCAGATAACTCATGTTATCATTATTTATCCGGTGTGACTGATACGAGACCTCTCGCTGTAGACAGAACAAGTGTTCCATTTACAAGCCGCCACGATAGAGGGCAAGTACCAAGACTTAAACTTGATGGACATGATTCAATACCAGTGTCATGATAACATATCGGCTTCGCAACAGGTGAATCGGAATGGAGGTTACGGCATAGATTGATTCTGACAATGACCATAATGCATATCATCCTTACCGTAAGTTCAATTTACCCTTCAAAGGTGGCGAACGATACAGCATAATACAAACCATCCAGTTGAACTTAGACTTTGGAATATGAACTACATAACAATCGGCATTAAATTGCTATGGTAGTATCAACTATGGTTTGTAATCAAAGGATATGGCGGATATGGCACGTAAAACATTTGGTCTTCGACAACCCTAGGATTTACCAAAGTCATAACAAAACAACCATGCAATAATATCTATAGTAATGTGAGAAATCATACCAAGGTCAACCATTATAATATCTCAAACTTATCAACCATGATAATAATGAAATCAAGCAATAAAATCGATTTATAATATTTTTGGATAAGATTCAAGACTAGGATGACAATAACCACTATGAGAATCATTTATACTCATCCTTTGATTTTTTAAGTATAACTCTACCCAAACAATAGCTTCATAGTAGTGATTTCGTTAATTTAATATAGTTCACAAAGGTATGTTTAAAAATATGGAGTTTCACTGAATCGGTAGCTCAAGGAACACCACTCTTTCAGTAGCTTGATAATTCATTTGATTTGTCCCTTTAAAATTCAAACATTTCATCAAAACAAAATGGGATTTTGTTTGATGAAGTATGTTTTAAAAGGCTGTTGAGTAGGGGCACAACAGTGACCAAGCAACTTACCCTCTGTAACAGCAAACACACATTTTTTGGGATTGAGTGAGATGCCATATTTCCGACAGCGTTCAAAAATATGCCTTAGATGGAATGCATGTTCTCCTCTCCTTTTTGAGAATATTGTAATATCATCGAGGTATATCACCATACTACATCCAATCAAACCGCGGAATGCTATGTCCATAGCCCTCTGGAATGTGGCTCCAACATTTATAAGCCCGAAGGGTATTCTTCTGTACACGAAAGTTCCCCATTTGGTCCTGAATGTTGTCTTCAACCTGTCTTCTTCAGCTACTAACACTTGATTGTAGCCCAAGAATCCGTCTAGTAAAGAAAATAGTTCAGACCCTGAGACCATTTGTAGCAGTTGCTCCATGGGTGGAACAGGATAGTTATCTTTGTCTGAAGCACGGTTTAAATTCCTGAAATCCACGCATAGCCTGATCTCTCCAGATTTTTTCCTTACCGGTACCAGATTCGAGACCCATTCTGAGTGTCTGACCTTAAAAATGATTCTGGCATCCAATAATTTCTTAACTTCACTCTGAATCAGCGGTTCCAATTTTGGATGCATTTTTATTAAAGGGTGCTGATATGGTTTGACGCCAGCTTTGATGGGAATAACATGCTTGATTATGCTGGTGTCATATGTTTTCAAATCTTCCTATGTCCAAGCGAAAACATCTTTATATTGTTTAAACAGACTGACGAACTTATGTCTTTCTGCTGGTGAACAACATTTGCCAAGATTCACATATTTAGGATTCATCTCAGCCCCTAAATTTATCAGCTCAAACTGTAGAGATGAGCTGTGAGTCTTCACGTTGGTTGGTCTTCTAAACTTTTCATTTAAATCGAACATTCTTTCTAACATTCTGACTCCTTTAGGGATGAAATTATCATACTTCAGCTCAGCCTGATGTTCTTCATCGTCTATAATTGCTCCTTTAAATACCTCGTCATTTGTTAAGCATTCTATAATTTGCTGATCGTCATCGAATACTCGTAGGTTGGTGATCATATCAAGTACTGAGGGCCTGAAAAGCAATTCAACAGAGCATCTATTATTAGTAGGTATGAGCCTAGCGGCTGATGTGGCTAACAGGTCAGCTGCTGCATTTTTAAGTCTTGGAATTGAAACAATATTGAATGCGTTAAAACATTTGAGCAGATCCCATACCTCATTTTGATAAGCTTTCAGGTGAGGGGAAACACAATGTATTTGATTCCGGATCTGTTTAACAATTATTTCAGAATCTCTAAAAATTTTTAGATTACTTACCTTTAACTCGATTGCTTTCCTTAAACCCTGCACCAGCGCTTCATACTCAGCTGTGTTATTTGTACACTCAAACTCTAATCTACATGAGAGAAAATGTTTATTATTCTTGGGGTCGATCAAGACACAGCTGGCCCCTGACCCTTCTAATGTCTTAGAGCCATCAAAAAACAATGTCCAAAAATCTCTAACTACTGCAGGAGAATCTACTCCTACTGCTAATTTTACTATGTTACAGTCAATTTCATCAGCCTGTGAGAATCGAAGGAGATTAGGTTGGGTTTCTGATGTGTTGCTAGCTTCTTTTGCTTGGTAATTTCCTAGTTCCAACTCAATAAAATAATTTCCCAATACAGAATCCACTGTTTCATTCTTCTCCTCCATTTGAGTAACATTGTATTTCATGTGAGGCTCTCTCAAAATTTTAATTTGGTTCGGGCTTCCTTTATATGGCAGCCACATATGGAACCAATCCGAGGCAAAATATCCATTTAGTTTGGCCGACCAATCTCTGCTCAGAACAAGACCATAAGCGTCTAGTATATCGGCCACCACGATATTAATGACTTGGCATACTTTATCATTTGATGCTAGGTGGACTAGGAGATCCTCCATCTCACCAATTACCTTTACATCCGTCTTGTCCAACTGAACCACCCTCCACGTGGATGGCTTAGGCTGTCCATTTATCTTTTTACAGACTGTTATTGGCATGACATTAACCGACGCCCCTGAGTCTACCAAGCAATTATGTACATTGTGATTGAAAATTTCAAAAGTGAGGAGGAAAGGTGGATGTTTGCTCTTAAACTTACCTCCAATGTTGGTTTCTTCGATTTCTTCTTCTTCCTGAGGTCGATTGTCAATGGGCAGCTTCTCATCCGATGCTTCAAGTGCTTTCAATAGTATTTCTTTTTGTTGTGGTACTTTACACATTTCAAATAGTGAAACGTTTGCCTTTGCCTTCTTGATATCTTCCACGATGTCATAATCCATCTGCAGTTTAGTAGGATGTGGCTTATCAACATTCATTTTTTCTTCAGTGGGCTTGGCGAACGTATCAGTCTGCCTAGGATCCTGGCTGGTAATGGTGAATTCAGGAATTTTATCAGCTGCGGAATTATTTTGAAATTTCTTAACATTTTAATGCAGCCTTTTGATCTTTGGGAGTATGAGACTATTTTCTTTAACTGGCCCTTGGCTCCTTGTTGTTACGTTGGTTTCCATGACGTCCTTGTAGCCCTGATTCTTTTCCTCTTCAGCATCAAATAACAAAACAGAATTCCACAGAACCATGGTTTCCTCTTCTTATTCCTTCGTTGAAGTGGTACTCTCTTTTTTTTCTTCATCTCCATCTTCTTTTAATCTAGAATCCAACAGCTGATTCATGACCAACGTCACCGAGTTTATCCATTGAGGACAATTATTTTCAGAGTGTGGTTGTTGGTGGAAAGTGCAAAAATTGTCCATGCCTACCTCTGTTAAATTCATAGATGCAAAATTGTGAGGAGGTTGGGACTGATTGTTATCCTCTCTTTTCTTATAATAGGGCTTATAGAACTTTTGTGTTTCCTTCTCTTTCTCCAAGTCTATGATTTTGTTAGAAAGCTTCTGCATCATTTTTGCAATATTTTCAAAATCTGGTGATTTCTCTTCCTTAAGATTAGTAAACAATAAGGCTTTCCTTTCCGCTCCTTTCTCTCCTGACTGTTTGGAATAATCTTCGATACTTTCTCTTTCAGCCTCCACTACTTCCGCCTCTTCATAGGTTTCCGCCAAAGTAGGCTTGGCCCTTATTTTGGCAAACATGGCCAACTCAGGGCCTAAAGCTGAAGTATAATATTCAATCAGGACCTTGTCCGAAGGTTTGTCAGCTTCAGAAAAATTCTTGAGATATGCTGCAAACCTTTGGGTGAAACTGTGCACCTTTTCCTTTCTCTCTTTCTTCAAGGCGCATAGTCCTTTCACTAGAGCTACATGAGTCTTCTGAGTCGCATATTTACTCCTAAAGATCCTTTCAAAGGTATCCCAATTAGGTATAGAGTTTGCAGGCAACCCAAAATACCATGATGCTGCAGCTCCTTTAAGGGTATGCAGGAATAGTCTGCAGACTACATCTTCATACTCCCCGGCCCTTAACCCTTCTATTGCCAAGTAAAAACTTTGCAGGTGGTCATCTACTAGTATCCTCTCACTTGGGTCGAACTTGGGCAACATCTTGTCAAAGGCTTGAGGTAGATCATGTAACGGAGGTGTCAGGTTTAAAGGTGATCTGGCTCTCCAAGCAGGTGGTGGATTTGGTGGGTTGGGTGGTGGATTAGCATTTACGCCTACCATGAGTCTAGGTGGAGAGTGAGGAGGTGAGCAAGTAGGAGTGTGAGCAGGAGAAATATGAGGAGTATCTGGACCTTCTTCATTCAAAGGTAGCACAAATTCCTATAAGGCTGTTTCTACAAGTTCTTCCCAGTCCCCAACCAGCACTGAGTCTTCCACTATAGGACGATATTTCCTTTTATATTCTCTTCTGGGCAATTCAGGGATGATCGGCAATCCTCCAATCTTCTTTACATATGCCCTGGTGTGTCTTCTTAGACCATTAACAACTTCGTTGCCAACAGAATATAGATGTTCTCTACTCCTTTCTTCCGGAATTGGATTATGAAGCCCACTACTTTCAAAACTATTACCGGTGGAATAATCTCGGGAAAACGGGTTTCCTCGACCAGCCATGCACTGGCGCCCTCCTTCTAGCGCCAGAAACTGTTGAGGCCTGGAAATTTGCAGGCAACAACAGCAAGGGATTCTCCCCAGTCAACGTTCCCAACTAGCCCGTGACTGTTTGGTATAGGGAATCCATCCGGTTTGAGGTCTGGCTACTGTAGGTCAAGTAACAAAAAAAACAAAGGTTTTACCGGTTGCGGCCCGGTCCACCGTGTATATTTTTGTATTTTTTTTTACTTAAAGTATGATATGCACGTGCCTAATTAACAATGCAGGGTGATAAAGATGCAAAGAGTAGTCACAATGTGATGCGCAGGTTCTTACCTCTAGTCTTAGAACTCACAAGCATCCAAATCATGCAAGAAAATAAATACTAACTAAACTATCTCTAGAGAGCTGGGTATTCATTCATGAGTAATGCACCCCTGTTCATGTGTTATGGAAAATCACAGATAGTTGTTCTTATAACCAAACATATAAACATGAATAAAAGTATATATGATAAGATAGCTCATCAACAGTTAAAACTCCCATTACTCATAGTGGAAAAAGACATCATAAAGGTACTGAAGAACATTCAGACAAGAACATAGGTTCAAGAAATTAGGATGCTCTTATAGCTAATGAGACACACCTGAAAATGAAATAGTTCACATTCAACATTGCTCATTTAATCACATTGACATATTCCACATAGCACTTCCTCCAACAGGAAAAATTTGCAGTCTCTGGTTGTAAAACGAAATAGTTCCTCTGACAAGCATTAAGTTACAAGTTTTTCCAGGGAAAAATCCCTTTCTAAGTTCTAACTTTCAAATATTTAAACTAAACAGTAGACCGCTTGGGTTCCCCCCAAATGTGAATTTTCGGTTCTTCGAACGTTTCATATCCATCTTTTCATCTTTTCTGCGCATGCTCATGATCAGCTGAGTAACTGACGGACCTTTCAGAGCTGAGCCTTTGTTGCTTTCAATTTTGTTTTTTACTTTGCCCGTGCCCCTTGAGATCCTGCCTCCTATCTGTACCTTCACGACGCGGAAATATGAAAAGTCTTTTGGATCTTCTTGCATTTAATCCATGTGCATCATTCACCAGGATTGCATTCTAAAACAAAACGGCAAATTAAACCAACTAAAATGACTAATCTACAAGAAATGGCCAGGTGCACCACTTGATCTAAGAATTTTAACAAACGCCGACACCACTACCTCGTCCACCTACAGGCTCAACAGACATCATCCATGACGAAAAACGAAAAACTCATCGGCGGCTCAAAATACTTACATCGGAAGGGTAGATTCATTCACCTCCGCATAAGCGGGTCTTAAAAGTGACGGGCACTAGGAAACCACTTAAGCCTATCGGAGTCGGGAAAGATAAGACCTAAGATGCGGGAGGGAAAGTTCTCAATCGAAAGTCGGAAGGACATCGACATCGAAAGATGAAAGCTTTGCACAGCCGCAAAGGCGGAAGAGAAAATACTACAGACAAGCGACTAAAAGACTGACGCATCAGCGGGCGGAGCGCTTTACACTTCGGGTGGTTAGTTGCTTTGGGAGCCGCAGCGGCGGAAGCAAAAAGGTTATAGACATGCAACTAGCATCGGAGGGCGGAGCGCTTTATACTTCGAGTAGCTAGCTGGTTTGGGAGCCGCAACGGCGGAAGCAAAAAAGGCTACCTCCTCCGATCGAAAAAATAAAAAATAAAAATGCTCCGATCAAAAAATAAAAAATGCTAAGTGCTTAAAGACTCTGAAATTCAGCAACGGTTAAAACGGTTTCTCCTCCGAAACGACGTTTTGCAAAGGACAAAAAGGCCTGATCCATTTTCAACTTAGCAAAACAAACTCTAAAATCTGCGATCTACAACAATTCCAAACACGAGCAATTTCTGAAAATCAAGTCGAAAGGTAATCTTCAAAAAACCATCCAAAATTAAAGCACGACCAAAAGGTTCAAGGATCCAAACGATTAAAAACAACGCTAAATCATGAGGAGGGGACCAAAATTTAATAAATTTGGGGAAAACAGTTGCAGCTGCAACAAGTCACTAGGCTGCTACCACCCGAAATTTTCCTCAGTAAAGCAGCCCGAAATTCAGACTGTTGTAACCCTCGAAACTGCCTCAGTGGACAGTCTGAAATTTCCACAGTGCTGCTGCTCCACGAAATTGCCTCAGTGGACAGTCCGAAATTTCCACAGTGTTGCACCTGCGTTTTCCTCAGTGGATGCTCCTCCGAAATTTGCCTCAGTCAAACCTCCGAATTTTTTCAGAGCTCCCACAAAATTTCTCACGTTTCAAAATGAATTTTGATGGGGTATTTATACTAGATTTTCCACCATAAATTATGGAGCCGATCTTTAAAAAAAAAAAAAAAAATTATTTTTAAATTTGAATTTGAAATTTAATCTTTTGTAGGCTGGCCGACTTGTTGTTATTTATTTTTATCATTTTTGTTGAGCCGACTTGTCACAATCTTCTTTTGTGGAGCCGACCTGTCCACCTTTATTTATTCTTTTTGGAGAGTTGACATGTTTGTGGGCTTTTGTGTTGGTGCCATCATCAAGCTGCCAATAAGTGGGTTCAAGACCCAAACCATCACATGCAAGGGTGTATCGAGCCATCAAGGGCTTCATCAAAGAATCCCAACACCATGACATGTGTGACCAAGGACCCCATCATCCAAAAGTAACTATATCATCTCCTTCAAAGGTTCAAGGACCATTAACCCAACAAATGTGGGTCCAAAGGCTTCTTCATCGGGCAAGAGGCATCATGGGCTTCTTCAACCACCTTAGCCATGCACGGGGACCTCTATGGTCAAGATACATCAAGACATCACATGTGGTTTTGCCATACCTTCTCCCAAGGGCCCATGACATCATCATAGCATGAATGACCACATAATGGGTCATTAATGCTTCTTCCACCCATCTAGGGCTTCTCCAACATCCATCAAGGCTTCAGGACCATCTCCAGGGTCTTTAGCATCATCAGCAGGGTCTTCAACATCTTCAGCAAGGTGGTGGCATCAAGATCCAAACATGTGGGTACAAGGACCTTGTCAACTGGGTAAATGGTGCTTCAAAGCACAAACCCACTCTGTAAGAGATCAAGGCGATCAAGGCACTGTAGATGGAACTTGGTGGCATCAATGACATCCTGTGGGGCCACTACAAGTCCATGTTAGCATCAATGACAATTTCATCAACAATCTCCCCCTTTGTCATTGATGACAACAACTCATGCTCCCCCTATGAGCATGCTCCCCTTTTGTCTTCATTTATCCCTTTGTTTTCATTTCTCCCCCTTTGGCATCAATGGAAAAGGGTGTCCACATACCTGTGTCTGAGATCTCTGATCACTGCTGATTGCTCCCCCTATCAATATGCACGATCCTAGGACCTGTCTATATGTTTGGAGTAACCATCCTTTCTCCTTTGAGTTCATTCTCCAGCCTCATGAACTCAAGGTGTGTTAAGGTCTTTGAGAGACCTTACACTTGGCTTGTTGTATGGAAGCCATTCTCCTTGCTTTGATCAACCTCTCCTATCTGCAACTGCTCTGTCTTCCTCATCCATACTTGCTTCTTGGCATCTGTCCTTTGAGCATTTGTTCCTTCATTCGTATTGGATTTCCTTGATGAGTTGTCTAGGTAACTTCTCAATAATTGTTTTCGTGTACTCCAACAATCTTGAGCTTTGTGCCCAATGCCACTACAACTATAACACCTCATCGTACGACAATGTGCAGCAATGTGACCAACATTGTTACATGACCAACATCTGATTAAGCTGTTGGAACTTCTAACACTTCTTTGATCAACTTCATTTCTCCATGCCTGAGAGTGTCCCTGATTGTAGGACTTTGTCTTCTGATATTCAAATATTCCTGCATTGGTCTTCCAAGGTTCACTGGTTCTTCTTGCTGATGTGTAGGAAGGAATCTTCCTTGGTTGACTTCTTTGACTTGCACACTCTTGGGCTTTGTGACCAAACCCACTACACATGTAGCATCTCAATGTGTGACAGGTGGCAGCAACATGTCCGACTTGATTACATGTCCAACATCTAACTGAGACATTTGGGCTTCCAGCCCTTCTTCTTCCATACAGTCTACAATCCATAGCCTTATGACCAAAGTTAGAACAAAAATAACAATAACCATTGAAGCCATTTTCATACCTGGGTCTTGGATTTTTTTCTTTAATGAAGTTGCTTTGAGGAATAGACCTAACTTGTTGTTTCATCTTTGAACTTCCAAAGTCCTTGTTGTCATATGCAGGTGCATGGGGAGCAGCTTTGGACATTGATGGACCTACTTCTGGAGTCTTCGGAGACCAAGAGTCATCTTCAGATTTTTCTTTGTTCTTCTTGTAACCAAGACCAATTTTGTCGAGTGGAGATCTTTGGCAATCTAAGATCTTATCTAGGACAATTGAACTATACTGTAACTTGACCAAGGCTTCGTTCTTCTTACCTTTCTTCCTGAGACCAAATACCTCCATTTCCAACTTCTGGACTGTCTCCTCCTTTTCTTCCAGCTGACTCTTCAGGATTTCTTCTGTCCTCTTGGTTTCCTCCAGCTGAGTCTTCAAATCATGATTGACCTTTCTAGTTTCTTCAAGCTCTTGAGCAGGATTTTCTGATTCTTCCTTTTGACTGATCAATTCAGTCTTTAATTGTTCAACTTCAGCATCCTTGTCTTTCATTTGGTCTCGCAACTCTTTGTCCTTGTCTTTGAGCTTTAGAAGCAACACTTTCATTGACATGGTCTTCTGCTGATATTCATTCAAGGAGTCCAAGACTTTCTTTTTGAACTTCGTGAAATCACTCTGGTTCAGATTTACTGTGCTTAGGAACAAATTGGCTCTAAGATCACTATTTAGCAACGTGAGATGAATCTCATGTGCAGTCTTTGATAGCCCTTCATCATCTTCTGCAAGAACCTTCTCAATTTCATCACACAAGCTATCATTATAATCACAAGAGTCCATACCTTTACTACAGTCCTCTTCTTGTTTGTCTTCTTCTTGATTGAACTCTTCGAGGGGCTTGTCTTTTGATTTCTGATCTTTCTTTTCGAGTTCTGGTCTTGCCTTCTGATACTCGCTCTCCAGCTTGAACCATAGTTCTTTTGCCGAAGTGTACTCTCCTACACTTTCCTTCACTGAGCTGGGAAGTCCATCCATGAGGAACTTCAAGGCTGTAGTGTTGTCCTGCTTTACTTCCTTCTGTGCAGCTGATTTGCCTTTCTTATTTGATGGAGTTGGTGGATTGATGACAATTTCCCAAATACCAAACTTTTTCAGATAAGCCTTCATTTTGCTCCTCCAACTGAAATAATCCATAATATTAAGTACAGGCACATCATTGCTTGATGACTCTTTCTTTTCCTCCATTGTGTCTAAGGATCTCCTTCAAGCTTGCAAGGCTTGTGACGAAGACCGGCTCTGATACCAATTGTTAGACACTGAGAGGGGGGGTGAATCAGCGTAAAGCCAATTTTATAACTTTTCTTAACTTGTCACTGTTGGCTACCAATTCATCACTGCATAATCATTACATAAACATATTTCACTTCATCATTCACATAAGCATTTGAATCATCAAGAACCATAAAACAAAAGAACACAACACCATATAATTTAGTAAAATTTTTGTATTAGTTTTGGTCCAGCTACAACCGTTAGGTAAAATCAGCACCTACTGATATATAGAGCACCTACTCTACATCCAGGACCCTGCTTGGTTTTCTTAGACCCTGCTAAGAAGGGTTTGAGGTATCCTAACCTCAGAAGAAATACAAGCTTGCCTTTACAATCAACTCATCAATCACAATAACATTACTTGTCTCTTCAATCTATTATACTGCTGGTCAATACTGCTGATCATCTACACTACTGCAATACTACAAATTATGCTCTTCAACACTGCTTGTCAAGTCATCAAACATAAAGTTCTGAACATCATCAAGGTATGATCATCATCATAGGGTTTGCATCATCATATGGTTTTCACCATTATCATCATCTAGTAGTGTATAGAATATCATCATTATACTGTCAAGACAATGTCTTGATCAAACTTCAAATGATTGCCTTAAAGAAATTAGCCAAACCATCATAAACCCTTCATGCATTCACTGTCTAAAACTGAGCTATATGTTGACCTCCCTTTTTGTGTTTTGGACAATTCTAAGTTGTCTCAATCTGCAACATTTCACATTATTTTAGGCCTACAACTTTCGAATCTGAGTAGCCTCAATCCACTCCTACATATGTCCTCAGCTAATCAACACAAATTAGAGCAATCATCTCCCTAAACTGTGCATACTATAGCAGACTTTACACGGACTGTAAAGAGATCGTTGAAATGCATCATCATTTCATTGTATGCAACTTCGTCATCATACAGTGTATCATATCATCATATCCATATTGTGTATAGATCATCATAATGTAACAGGAAAAAGGTATCAAGGCACCAGCATGCTCATCAATACACTTCACTGAATATTCACTGATGTATTCATCATTGTTTATACTTCACTATATGTACATTAGACTAGTGTATCATCATCAATATAACAAAGCCAAGTCATATTGTTCTTTAAACAAAGAATATATTATACACACAATCTTTCCTCAAACCCTATACTCCTGAGAATTAGGGCTTGCTACTGTGACCACATCTACAGTCACATCACTCAGCTGATCTTCTTGTCATCAATTTCTGCCTGAATGAATACCAAGATAGATCTGTGTTTTTCAATCAATCTTTGTGTAGATGAATATATAAAGTATGTGCCCATTCAAATTTAAAACTTCACACATTCAATCAATAATTTGATGACAAGCTATTAGGGTCTGCAGCAAGAAGTCAAGAGAACAACAAACCTTGGGTTCTTGGACATTTAATACTGCAATCAAATCATTCTGACATTCTTACACAAGTTCATCTTTACTTTGACAATATTGTCCACTGACTTTTCAACCCACAGTCTCATTCATCACTTTTCAAGAATTCACCATGAGCAGCTCTTACAAACAGTCTTCTCCCTTTACAACCAATCTTGATAAGCTCAAAAACAGTCAATGTACAACCATGTTATCAAAGATATAGCTCCAGGAATGGTCAAAATTTGATCCTCTCATAAGACTTAGACTCGGCTCTTCTTTCATAATCCAAGCCTTGGATTCTCAGTTGCATCACTTATGATCCATGCAATTCTTTACACAGGCTCAGCAGAAGCAACTCACAGACTCAGTTGAAACACCTTGAAATGTTAACAAGATGCTCCTCAAAATCTCGGTACTGAAATTTATTCAAATGCTGATAAGCATCACCTTAGTCCACTGCTGCCATAGAGATAATGATCACCCAGAAAAATCAAATCAGATATAATAAAAAATAAATCAGACTTTATATCTGAGGTCAGATCAATTTTTACATTGATCCTTTTGTATGATACTTTGCACCTGCTGCTCTTCAAATGCAGACTGCTTCTTGCCACAAAATTCGGGTCTGTTTCAAGACTGTGGAGACATTAAAAAAACTTCGATCATTGCTGCTGAAAATTCTAGTTGTTGCCCCAAAAGAGTATTTATTGTTGTTGTTCACCAACAGTTAGGATACATTCCAAAACTAAGTCAATATGAAACCTTGGAAGAAAGAGGGAAGCAAATCACTGATCAAAATTCAGACTGTAAATGTATGAAAATTAGGGATTTCTCCTTCTCTGCAATTGGACTGTTTAGGCCGAGTAGAATAGGACTGTTTTTCTTAAAAATTCGTGAGCTGGTAAAGTGGAAGACAAACACCCAAAAAGGAAAATCTCTATGAGAATTAGGGCTGCCTCAATCTACAATTTTAGGTCAGCAATTTTGATCCTCAGTCTGCAAATTCAGGTATAGACTATTGCTCCAAAAAGGACTGCTAAAAACTCTGTTGCTGCTACAAAGGATGCACCACTGAGAGACTTCTAAAAAGGAACAAGATAACACTTCTCTGCTGCAACCACCAAAATTTCAGTCCATTGCTGCACCCGAAATTTCCTCAGTCACTAGGCTACTACCACCCGAAATTTTCCTCAGTAAAGCAGCCTGAAATCCAGACTGATGTAACCCTCGAAACTGCCTCAGTAGACAGTCCGAAATGTCCACAGTGCTGCTGCTCCACGAAACTGCCTCAGTGGACAGTCCGAAATTTCCATAGTGCTGCACCTGCGTTTTCCTCAATGGACTGCTCCTCTAAAATTTGCCTCAGTCAAACCTCTGAATTTTTTCAGAGCTCCCACAAAATTTCTCACATTTCAAAATGAATTTTGATGGGGTATTTATACTGTATTTTCCACCATAAATTCTGGAGCCGACCTTAAAAAAATATTTTTATTTTTAAATTTGAATTTGAAATTTAATCTTTTGTAGGCTGGCCGACTTGTTGTATTTTATTTTTATCATTTTTGTTGAGCCGACTTGTCACGGTCTTCTTTTGTGGAGCCGACCTGTCCACCTTTATTTATTCTTTTTGGAGAGTTGACCTGTTTGTGGGCTTGTGTGTTGGTGCCATCATCAAGCTGCCAATAAGTGGGTTCAAGACCCAAACCATCACATGCAAGGGTGTATCAATCCATCAAGGGCTTCATCAAAGAATCCCAACACCATGACATGTGTGACCAAGGACCCCATCATCCAAAATTAACCATACCATCTCCTTCAAAGGTTCAAGGACCATTAACCCAACAAATGTGGGTCCAAAGGCTTCTTCATCAGGCAAGAGGCATCATGGGATTCTTCAACCACCTTAGCCATGCACGGGGACCTCTATGGTCAAGATACATCAAGACATCACGTGTGGGTTTGCCAAACCTCCTCCCAGGGACCCATGACATCATCATAGCATGAATGACCACAGAATGGGTCATTAATGCTTCTTCCACCCATCTAGGGCTTCTCCAACATCCATCAAGGCTTCAGGACCATCTCCAAGGTCTTTAGCATCATCAGCAGGGTCTTCAACATCTTCAGCAAGGTGGTGGCATCAAGATCCAAACATGTGGGTACAAGGACCTTGTCAACTGGGTACATGGTGCTTCAAAGCACAAACCCACTCTGTAAGAGATCAAGGCAATCAAGGCACTGTAGATGGAACTTGGTGGCATCAATGACATCCTGTGGGGCCACTACAAGTCCATGTTGGCATCAATGACAATTTCATCAACACTCGCAGCTTCTGCCCATAGATGCATGGGAAGATCTTGATCAATAAGTATTGCTCTTGCAGCTTCCATGATAGTTCTATTCTTCCTTTCTGCAGCCCCATTATGTTGTGGATTATATGGACTGGATAACTCCCTCTTAATCCCTGATTCTTTGCATAAGTCTTTGAATTCATTTGATGTGAATTCTCCACCATTATCTAATCGAAAGGTCTTGATCTTCTTTTCTGTGTGGTTCTCGATCAAGGCTTTGAATTCCTTGAACTTGCTGAAAACTTCATGTTTGTTTTTCATGAAGTAAATCCATGTCTTCCTAGAAAAGTCATCAATAAAAGAAACATAGTATACATACCCGCTTAGTGAACTTGATGACATTGGTCCGCATACATCGTAGTGGATGATTTCCAAGATTCCTTTTGCATTGTTCCTGCTACTTGGAAATGTCTTCTTTGTATTCTTTCCTTTCACACATCCTTTACAAACTTCATCATGTTTTGCTTGAATTTCTAGAAGACCTTCAACAGCTTTGCTTGCAAGTGGTAGTGCTCTATAATGTACATGTGCAAGCCTTATGTGCCAAATTTCATTTGGTTCTATTGTGTCATGGACCAAAGCTTGTTCCGGATGGTCATTCAATCTGTATAATCCTCCTTTTTGTTCTCCAATTACTATTGTATCATCAATAGTCTTTCCTCTTGGCCACATGAGGACTTGGACATATACAAATGCAACCCTCATGCCTTTTGCATCTAGTGCCGATATGGATAGAAGATTTTTCTTTAGTCCTGGTACAAACAAGACATCCTTCATTTTCATAGACTTTCCAAAGTCTAGCTTGTAGGAGGATTAACCACTACCTTTTATGGGATATTGGTAGTCATCCCCAAGCTTCACCTTATGGGGTGAATTATGTTCGGATAGTTTCTCAAAAGATCCCTTAAAACCTGTCATGTGCTTGGAAGCACCACTATCTATAAGCCCATCTTTGCTTCCTTGAGTGATAGTTCCCGTGAGAGTGGAGATCAGAACATATTCTTCATCGCTTGAAGAGTCTTCACTTTCTTATTTTACTTTCTTCCTGGGAGGATCATCATCCTCAGTAATGTGATCATGATGTCTTCTTTTGGAGTTCTTCTTCTTCTTGGATCCATTCTTATTCATGGGACAATTTCTAACAAAGTGTCCTATTTCATCGCATGTATAACATCTGAGTTTGGATGGATCCATTCTTACAAGATTATTTTTCTGATGAGAATGCTTACCTTGGTGATGATGATTTTCTCTTCTTCCTTTCTTGGAGTGTACTGTGAGAGCTTGATCTTCACTTCCCATCTTTTCTTCTCGAGCTACTATTTGAGCTTCTACTTGTGAACATTATTTCCAGTCTACTGAACTTGACTAACTTCTTCCTAGCACAGATTCCTTGAATGAAAGAATCCCATGACCTAGGGAGACCATTCAAGGTTGTCATCACAATTTCTGCATTCTCCACTTCTTCATCTACTGCTTCTAGCTGTTCTTTGATCTGGGAGACCCTTGTGAAGTATGACTGGATGGTCTCCTCATTCTGGATCTTTACATTCTTCAACTGGTTCCTTAAAGTCATCTTCCAGTTTATGTTCTTCCCTTCAAACAGTTTGGTTAGGGCATCAAACATAGCTTTAGGTGTCTTGAGGGAGGACACCTATGGTATGAGGTGATCCTTGATTGAATCAACAATAATCCTCTTTTCCATAACCAACTTCTTGTTATGTAAGGCCTTAGCCTCATCTCCCTCTAGAACTGAAACCTCCTGATGGATGTAGGAGTCTAACTCATTTTCTTCCAGGACCAGGGCGATCCTATACTTCCAAGCTCGGAAGTTATCAGCTCCCTCAAGCTTTTCATCAAGCTTGGTATGATGAGACATCTTAACTGAGAACCTCAAATGAAAATACAAAATATTTAGATCTTACCAGGTCAAGATGTCGGATTTGGATTCGGAGTTGAAATCTGTAGTGTTGGTTCGAGAGCAGATTAGGGTTTTGCTTTTCCGGAGTTCTGTCCAACCAAATGCTTTGATCTTGATCTCTAAGCTTTGATTTTGGGGAGGAGATCAATCCAAGCCTGGGCTCACTGAAAAATTCCACTTCTGTGAAAAGCCCTAATTTTCGATAGTAGTGTCAGGTCCAAAACTGAAAAACCTCAGAATTGGATTCTGCTTCGACAGAAAGATGCGCCCTAGGGTGGAGAGTTATTCCAACCTTCTTTTGCTGAAAATATGTGGAGAGAGATCCACAAAGTAGGATCCCTAGCTCATGCAGCTGCACAGTGTATTCTTCTCAGGTTAGCTCTGATACCATGTTAGATTTTTTAACATTAAGCTAGCATTATATTAGGATCTTTAACTGAGAGAATAACAAGCACAACAATCAAACACAAGAGACAATGAACACAGTGTTTTTTTTCAGGGAAACCATAAAATGGAGAAAACTCCGCAACTTCCTCTAAGACAGAATCAGCACCAAAAGTAAAACCCAACTTCCTTAGAGATAGAATCAGCACCAAAAGTAAAACCCAAAACAGTAAGATGATCTCCCGACAGTAGTCTCCTTCTTTCTTCCTAGCCCCAGTGTCTTCTTCTTCCTCAGCTATGCGCTACAACTGAGTGTGAGTGAGTGTGTGATAAATAGAGAGGCTAGCTCTCTATTTATACTAATTCTCGACTTGACTAAACCCTACTAGGGACGACTTCACTAGGTGAGTCTAACAACCCTAATGCCCCAGAACTGTGGGGACTTTAACCCTTGAACAATAGGAGGGTTACCCACATTGACTTGACATGACTTGGTTACATTATAGAAACTCCCGATCGGAACATCGGGGCATGACATGACTCAATTACATTACAGACACATCTCAGAATAAACATCGGAGTGCAGTACATAAGAAATACAAGTGAATACATTCTGAAGTTACAATTACATCAACAACCTGAACAAGCATTGTTTCATGAATCAATAGAACCAAGTGAACTATGGCACCGAACGATTGCACATGTGCACTACAAAGCACTACCGATTGCAAGCAAAGCAATTTCAGGACTTCCAGAAATCTAGACAAATCATGAAGGCGTTTGTAAGGGATGTGCGCAAGGAAAGAATGTAAAGAAGACATTTCCTAGCAGTGAAAGCAAAGCAAAATGAATACTAGAGTACACTCAGATGTATGTGGGCCCTTATCATCAAACTCACTAAGCGGGTATGTACATTGTGTTTCCTTTATAAATGATTTCTTACGTAAGACTTGGATATATTTCTTGAAAGGGAAAAATGAAGTATTCAGTAAGTTCAAGGAATTCAAAGCCTTGGTCGAAAACCAGACTGAGAGGAAGATCAAGACTCTACGGTCAGATAATGGCAGGGAAATCATCTCAGAAGAATTTAAGGAACTCTGCAAAGAATCTAGGATTAAGAGGGAGTTGAGCACTCCCTACAACCCTCAATAGAATGGTGTTGCAAAATGAAAGAACAAAACAACAATGGAAGCAACGAAAGCAATGCTACATGACCAGGACCTTCTGATGCACTTGTGGGTAGAAGCGACAAGGACAACTTTGTATGTAAAGAAACGTACTCCTCACCGAGTATTAGAAAACAAGACTCCTGAAGAGGATTTCTCATGAGAGAAACCAAAATCTCAGGATATTTGGCTTCCCAATGTACATACACCTCCCAAAGGAAAATAGGACTAAGCTCGATCCTTCAAGAAGGAAGGAATATTTGTAGGATTTAGTGATACCTCAAAGGCATACTGAACATACTTCCCAAGATTTAAGAAGACTGACATCAGCAGAGACGTAACATTTGACAAAGACTCAACATATTGCATATCCAGAAAACTACCTATTGAAGGGGTCAAAGAACCTAACCAGGGTCTGAGACACGACCATGGAAGAAACAATTCTAGAAGGTCATGAAGACCACAACATGGCAGAACCACAAGAACTTGTAGAACCACTTCATAAGTAGAACTCCCACAAGAAAAAACCAACATGAGAACGAGAGATAATACAAGATGCAGAAAGGTATGGTGCTCCAGATGGGATGCATAGAAAAAGGAATAGACCTAGACCATACAACAACTATGTGGCCCTACTATGTGACATCATTGATAAAAATCCTTCCAACTACGAAGAGGCTGCAGAAAAGAAAGAATGGAAGGATGACATGACCGAAGAGTACCAGTCGATTATGAAGAATGATGTTTGGGAGATAGTTCTGAGACTGAAAGGGAAGTCTGTTGTGACTTCGAAGTGGATCTACAAGATCAAGCATGTTGCAGACAATAGCATTGAAAAACACAAGGCAAGGTTTGTGGCACATGGCTTCTCCCATAAAGAAGACATAGACTTCGAGGAGACATTTACAGCCATAGCGAGATACACTTCCATCAAATCTATACTTGCATTGGCTACAGTAATGAAATGGAAGATACACCAAATGGATGCCAGGATGACATTCTCGAATGGTGTAGTTGCAGAGGAAGTGTACGAGGAGAAACCATTGGGACTTGAGACACATGACATAAATACTCATGTGTGCAATCTAAAGAAATCCTTGTACAGATTGAAACATGCACCAAGGACATGGTACGATAGGATGGACATCTTCCTTATGATCTTAGGATTTATCACGAGTAAAGTGGATTACAACCTTTACTTCAAGATTGAAAGCGAAATATCGGTGATGCTCCTGCTATATGTTGATGACTTGCTAACGGGAGAGGAAGAACTCATTTTAGATGCAAAGAGGAGACTTTCCACTGAGTTCGAGATGAAAGAGCTAGGGACGGTGCAATGCTTCTTAAGCATGGAGGTGTGGCAGAGTGCGGATGGGATTTTCCTTGGTCAAGGAAAATTTGTCATGGAAATTCTAAAGAGATTCAAAATGCTAGATTGCAAGGCAATAGCCACACCGATGGCATCAAACATGAAGCTATTGTGTGATGCTTCATCAGAGATAGTTGATGTCATGATGTATCATCAAATGATTGGTTCATTGATGTACCCAACGAATACGAGACCATACATATGCTTTGTTGTGAACACCCTTAGCCATTTCTTGACAGATTTGAGACATGTTCACCTGATTGTTGCAAATCGTGTATTGAGGTACCTGAAGGGTATAGTTGAGTATGGGCTCAAGTATGACGTGAAACAAAATATTAACCTGCATGATTATGTTGATTCGGATTGGGAAGGAAATGCCATTGATAAGAAGAGCACTTTGGGATGTTGCTTCAATTTGGGATTCAACCATTAGAGCAAATTTGAGGTCTAAAATGGGCCTCCTAAGGAAAATAATAAAATAATATTTATCAATTTTGGAGAAGAATGAAAAAACCACTTTTTTTGTTTGTATTTTTGACATATATCCCTGTATTTTTACTCAAATTTCTAGCGGGAGAGCTCGTTGAATGCGGGGTTGAAATTCCACATCTAATGAGTACCCACGCTGCATACTTTTGATGGACCCTGCTACCCCAAAAACAAGGGTCTGTCAAAATTATGCAGTGTGGGTACTCGTTGGATGCGGAATTTAAATTTCGCATTCAACAAGCTCTCCCGCTCGAAATTCGAGTAAAAACACAAGGAGATATGTTGAAAATACAAACAAAAACAATAGTTTTTCTTATTCCAAATATGTCAATTCAACCATTATGGTTGACTCATTTTATTGAAATTTTATTGGTTCTTGAATTCCAACTCACAATTGTTAAAGCTGATTTTACCACACATGGTGAACCACACTTTTATGGCCTTCTCTGTCCCTCTGCAAACTCAGACCCCATGGACCATTTTTCTACCTTTGATGTTTCCAAGATCATTCCTAAAAATATGCAATAATTTCCATACGCAACTTTTAATCCCTTTCTTGCATATAAACGTGAGTTTGACCCTTAAAACCGCATACATCGGGATGTGTGCAAAAGGCCAAATGATTTTGGAGTTTTCCTTTATGTGGATCCGAGTCACTTGTCTCTTGACCTTCTATATGCCTTGAGATTGCTCAAATTCGACCTTCCATTACCCCATTAAAGAGCTATATAAGGAACCCTTTGGATACATTGTAGGGACAGGAATTGAAGAGCAAGAAAATTATAGTCCATTGTTGCCAGAGCTTATACTTGAGTCTGCATCCCTTTGTCCCTTGGAGCACTTTGTGTTCTTCCCAAGATTTCCTTTTTCTTGTGAGCTTGCTATCGAGAGATGGAGGATTGAAGTGGTGGAGGCCCAAGTGGGGGACTCAGTTTCTCCGATTTGCAAACGTGCCGACAAAGGTCGTCACTATTGTAATCTATGTTTTATATCAATAGAAATATCTTTTCCTGTCCAATAATGTGTATTTAAATGGGTATTTGATCCATGGATGCTTTTAAATGCTTATATGTTATTGATTATATATGCTAGAGTAGGTCTAACACAATTATATATAGCATGCTTGTCTTGTTTGCTGAGTGTTGAGATAGAAATTTATCAATACAAGCTGGAGTTGAAAAGCTCAACGAGCATCTAAATCAACCGTCCGGAATAAGGTACAAATTGAGATCCTTTAGAGTTAGATATTTGGTTTCTCCTGCATATAGGAAATGATTGATTTCTTGAGTCAAGCTGTCTGTTGTGGTACCCCAAGCCATAGGAATTTCTCTCTGTAACAGAATTGGCGACTCTGTTGGGGAGTTCCTAGTAATTGTCCTTTGGGGGGTTTTATTGGCATTCAATGTTCTTGAATTGTTCTAATTTCTCTGTTTCTGAGTCGGGTCTGGGGGCATGTTTGCCTGGTAGTGTCTGATAGGTGTGAATTTTGTCTCAGCTTATCTGTTTGCCTTCATTTTTATCTATTTTTCTTCCTGTACGCGAGTTTTTGCCTCACAGTCACATGTACATGTGGTTTTCACTGAGATATCCGTGTATATACGCGGGTTTTCTGCACATAGTCACGTATGCCCTAAGTTTTTCCTTTTAGAGGAAGATTGAGTGTTGCTGGGTGAGTTTTAATAATTGCTAAGTCTCCTTTAATGCTTCCAGAGTCTGTATACACCTCTGTTTCTGACCAGAGACGCTTTTTAGGGTAATTTATTTTTTACAAATATTTTTGTCATTGCATTTCCAATTTTTTGTTTTGGGATTAGTGCATTAGGTCTCTTTTACCTTGGTGCTTTTCCTGGGTGTTGTTTGATAGTGCTTACAGAGTCTGGGGCTGGTAGAGTCATTCTTTTGCTTTATTATCTCATTTTTATTCAAAAAATCCAAAAATATTTGCTTCTTTTACATCATGATGCATCATTGCACTTTTCATTTTGCGTGGTAATTGCACTAGGTTTGCTTAGAGAAGTACTAGTTAGGCTTTCATATAGGAATGGCTGCATTTGTCATTTGAAGAAAACTTTGCATTTCACGTATTAACATGCCCTGTTTTTCATTCGACACAATGTATTTGCATTGATTGTTAGGTGTGCATTTTGCTTCATGTTTGTGTCATAACACCATTGGTTGCACGATCATATACCTTTTTTGAGTAATAAAGCCAAATAAAATCAATGCTTAATTAAAATGGACTACACTATTTTCTTTGATAGAGTACACCAACAAGATTAGGTTTTAGGGTCTTGGAATAGTTCATTGTGAGTAAATTCTCTAAGACCACTAAACAACAACATGTATGTGTCTGTCCAGGTGAGAGTGTGAAATTCCTTGGTATAATTAGTGTTTCTCAGGATCCTCCTCTTACAAGAGAGTTAAACACGAGGCAGTGTGAGCGGTTATTGATTAGGATGACCCCTAGTCATAACTGAGTAGCACCGGAGATATTTCCAAGATTGTATTCGTATCTGGGGGCTCTTTCGAGAGTTTTGGGGTTTGCTACCCTGCCCATATGGTCAATCCCACCTGCGACTGTCCACCTGAGCATTGATTATATTGAGGTGACCTTAGTTTTCTTACCTAGGTTATCGAGGGGGTACTTCCCGGGGGTTATTCTGCAGGTGTCCCGGCCAAGTTGGGGTCGGACAACACAGTTGCTATATGCGTTGAAGCTGAGGGCCACAATAATTGGTTACGAACCTCCACTTCTTGTGTATGGGAGTCTCAAGCCTCTCCTAGGTGAGACATACCTGCTTCATTCGGAAGCTCACATAACCTACCCTTGTTTGCTTGTGATTGGCTTTAGATTATATAAGTGTATGCTCTGTGCATGGTAGCTTGCTTAGGGTTTGCGTAATTAGAAGTCTTTTTCATTTTTTGAGTCATTGTGGATTTGGGTGCGGCACTTCGTCGTTCTCGTCGTTTAGCAGGACTTCCGCCTTCTACATCTCCTCCTCCTTTGGGAGAGAGACACAGACAGTCCAGACGAACTACTTCTCACATTGATTCACACACGATGGGAGATCATGAAGATGAAATTCCTGAGTTGTCTTCTCCACCTCATGAGGTTGGGGAAGAAGATCCTACTCCTGTATATGATCATTCACCTGATATACCTACACACTCTAAGTATGATCCTTCACATGATATACCTACACACTCTGGGTATGATCCCTCATTCATAGGTCATCGGTATTGGCTTCCGGGAAACAAGACTCATCATAAACCTGTAAGCACTAGTTATGTTAGTTATGGCATGTATGGTATCCCTACACATGATCCGGCACACCATGTCAAGTCAGAGTATGATCCTAACACTACGCATGGGGGCATTCCCATTCCTTTCCATGCAGAGAGATTTGGGAGCACAAGTCGCATTGCACCCTCCATCCCGACGGTGGAGGCTATATCACACGTTCATCCTAGACCTGGTGTTAGTAGTCCTATTCGGATACCAGAACCAAGACGACCGACTATAGGGAATACCACTTACATCACTTCACATATCCCTTCGTCCTCTATCCCTAGTTCTTCGAATGCTATTCCTCTCCTTCATTCACGTGGTCCTTCGGGCCGGAATGTGGCTACTAGTCATGTTCGTACTGCTGCTACTCACGTAGTTGTGTCTCAGATTCAAGTACCTCCTGTTGTCTCGGGAGGTCACATTCCTACTTCTGGAACAACCTATGGTCTATCATAGGGAATTCCTCATATTCCTACTAACGGAGTCTCTCATGGGACATCTTATGGAGCTTCTCATGGACAATATAATGGACCACAGTATGCACAGAGTTATTCACCTTATGGGTATGGGTATCAACAACCCACTTACTCCTCGAATTATGGCTTTGTAGCTCCAAATAGTCAAGGTACACCACATTATGGTGCTTCCATGCCACCCTACACGAGTCAAACAAGAGGATGGCACTATGGCCATGGCCATGATGGTTACGGTAATCAATCTTATGTGAACCAAAATTATCAGGGAGCGTGGCATCGACCTGCTCAACCTAGGCTCCCTTTCCTTGCAATGTTAAATTTGCCTAACATGTCGAGACTAACGAACAATCCGGTATCTTATGACACGACTTGGCTGACTGTCCCTACCAAGCTTCCCTCGAACATTCCCAAATTCAAGGACAAACCAGGACAAGATCCTAGTGAACATGTTACTACATTTTACCTTTGGTGCTCTTCTAATTCCTTACATGAAGATTCGATCCATTTAAGGTTATTTCAACGCACACTCACCGAGCCTGCAACGAAATGGTACATAGAGTTACCTAGGGGGGCATTCCTTTTGTTCAATGACCTAGCTATGACTTTTCTCAACCACTTCTAGCTACCAGTACGTTACGACGTTGGTACATAACTCTTGTCGATATTTCGGCAAGACAAAGACACGCATATCTCGGACCATATCCAAGAGTAGCGTAGACGGAAGAGATTGATTAAAGCCTTCATACCATTGGAGTTTCTCCTTGAATGGTTCCTTAAATCGTTACTGCCTTATATAGCGAAGGATGTTTATACATTCGGGGTTCAGAACGAGGAACAAGCCATTTTTAGGGCGTAGGAATTGGATTTGATTTATGCTCAATCCGGTTTGTTATATGAGATCATTCCTAACGCTCCGCGTTCTAGTTTCAACCCTAAGGTCAAACCTAGACCACATGCCAATGGCATTGTTGGTTGTACGAGTACCAAACCTGCGGATTCAATTGTGAAACAGGTGAGTCAATTGTCTATCAACCAATCTGCCTCGGGACAAGCCACGGCTTCGTCTCAACCCACCCAAATGGCGAGTGTGCTTTCGGTACAATCGTCGAACCAGAAGGGTAACCAGCAACCCAGAAGGAATAAGAAGAAGGGTAAAAACAATCGTAAGGGTGGGAATAGGAATGAAAATGCCAATTCTAATGACAAGAATGCCCGCAATGCTGGGGGGACAAGTAGTCTAAACGTAAGGTTTATTTTCCTTACAAATTGTGTAAGGATGACCACCTCACTCACTTGTGCCCTCGTATAGAAGAAGCCTCGAGGTTCATACCACAGGGCCCAGCTGTGCTAACCAACCCTTTACCCCATAATCAAAACATGAACTCGAGGACACATGATCAATCTGGTGGAGATTAAGATCTGTCGAAAGCTAGTAGTGGTCATGGTTGCATCAATATGGTGTGTGCTACTAAGGTTGTGACTTGTGCGAAGGACTATGGTTCGTCATAACCTGACCTTGGAAAAGAACTTGCACCACCCGGGAGTCCTTTGCGTATTGAAAACCCCGTGGATAAACCTAAAGTTGCACCTCACATTCTTAAGGGGGTCTTTAAGCGTTCGGGGCACAATCCTAATGCCTGAGCCGCCTAGAATTAATCAGTTGTCGAGGATTTGGGCCACACTCCTTGTGTGATGTCTGCACTCGAAGTACTTCAGAGTTGTTCTTTGCAAAGGAAGGCTTTGCTTTCTGCTCTTGGTGTTAACGATGATAACTCTTCCTCCGTCATCAAATTTGAAACCGCGGGACTACAGCCTCGCTTTCCTTACTATGTGTCTCTCTTGATTCATGTAGAATGTCTTAACATGACCGTCAAACGCACTATGATTGACGAAGGTGCTGCTGCTTCTGTGATGTCTTTGGCCTGTTGGAAGGGTTTGGGTTCCCCCGAGTTGTCTAAATCTGCTACCATGTTGACTGCTTTTGATGGTAGATCGTTTCGACCGCACAGAATTCTTCCTTCTCTTAAGGTCCGTTTGGGAGAGAAGACCGTCGCGATCGAGGTCAAGGTGGTTGATACGCCCCTTGACTACAATCTGTTACTGGGTAGGAATTGGATGTATAGTATGCAAGCCGTAGCTTCCTCTCTATTTCGAGTTGTATGCTTTTCGTTTAATGGGAAGATAGTTACGATTGATTAAACGTCATTCAAGAATATGTGTGTTACCGCATCTTTGGGAGCTTCTATCTCGATTGTCGAGCACTCTCAGCTGACAACTAGGAGTGTGGGTGTGGGCATGTATCCATCCCTTATGGGAAGCTTTAGTTGTCATGCACATGTTCTTATGATTAGGTCTAGTTCCAGTGGGGCTTCGTCTTCATTGAGATCGGTGTATTTTCGCACGACCCATATGAAAGATCCTTGGATTCTTCCTACACCGAGTCCTTTGTGTAAGCCTATCGGAACAGACATGCTGTTTACTACAGCAATGATAGCATATCAAGCAAATCTTGAATGTGTTGCAGAGTCTGGTCCTTCCACTTCGCGGACAGAGGAGGAGGACCCATATGTAGCTTCTTCTCTATTTCGAGTTGTATGTTTTTCATTTAATGGGAAGATAGTTACGATTGATCAAACGTCATTCAAGAATCTGTGTGTTACTGCATCTTTGGGAGCTTCTATCCCGATTGTCGAGCACTCTCAGCCGACAACTAGGAGTGTGGGTGTGGGCATGTATCCATCCCTTATGGAAATCTTTAGTTGTCATGCACCTGTTCTTATGATCAGGTCTAGTTCCAGTGGGGCTTCGTCTTCATTGAGATCGGTGTATTTTCGCACGATCCCTATGGAAGATCCTTGGATTCTTCCTACACCGAGTCCTTTGTGTAAGCCTATCGGAACAGACATGCTGTTTCCTGCAGCAATGATAGCATATCAAGTGAATCTTGAATCTGTTGCAGAGCCTGGTCCTTCCACTTCGCGGACAGAGGAGGAGGACCCATATGTGCTTCCTACATGGGCAGTTGAGTCTTCTCACGCACATGACTGCCTTTTTAGTGTTTTTCCATTAGATGAAGCCATTATTGACGACATGTCTAGAGTTGAACCACCTTGGGAAGAGTTGCATCATAGATCTTATTTTCTTCCTGAGCTTGACCGTTTGAAGTGTGAAGACTTTAGGGAGATTCTTAGTGAGAGAATTGGTAGTCTCGTGGTTCCATTAAGCTCTCCTGGTCCGATGGCTGATGGAAACATGGCGAATATATCTCCTACCATTCCTATCAATATCTTTCATGATTCTGGCAAGATTGAGAATGTCAATATTGGGGCAGAATGTCCCCATGCTGAGATTCAAGAGTATATTGAGTTGTTCAAAGAGTTTCATGACGTATTTGCTTGGTCATACGAGGAAATGCCAGGTATCAACCCTCGCATTGTTGAACATGAAATTAAAACTTATCCCAATGCTAAGCCTGTTCGACAACGCTTGTGTGTGGTGAATCCTAGAAAAACATCCACGATTAAGGCTGAGATAGAAAAGCTGTCGAATGTCGATTTTATCTATCCCGTTCCCTTGTTGGAGTGGGTTTCAAACCCCGTTTCGGTGGATAAGAAACAGGGAGTGATCCGTATATGCACTGATTTCCATGACTTGAATCGTGCCTGTCCTAAGGATAATTTTCCTACACCATTTATTGACCAAATTTTGGATGTGTGCAGGAAGCGAGGTATTTTCCTTTATGGACAGCTTTTCCGGATACAATCAAATACAGATCAAACTCAAAGACCAACATAAGATTGCATTTATCTATCCTTGGGGTACGTTTGCATATTGGAAGATGCCTTTCGGCCTTAAAAACGTCGGAGCCACATTTCAGTGGACTATGACCTTGATCTTCCATGATCTCAAATCGATTATTGAAGTCTTTTTGGATGACCTTGCTGCTCATTCTCTTATGAGAATGCGTCATTCCTACCATTTGAGATTAGTGTTCGAAAGATGCCGCCATTACTTGGTTAGGTTAAATCTTCATAAGTGCATATTTTGCATGAAGTCTGGTCGCTTGTTAGGGTTCATTGTCTCCAAGCAAAGTATAAGAGTTGACCCTATAAAGGTTGAGGCAATACTTCAATTGTCTTCCCTGAGAAACATTAGACATCTTCAATGTTTGCAAGGCATGGAAAATTTCTTGCAGAGATTCATCGTCAACTTTGTCAATTTTACTAGAGGCTATATGCATCTTTTGAAGAAGGACACTACCTTTTCTTGGGATGAGCGAGCTTAGGAGTCCTTTGATGCGCTTAAGCGAGCCTTAGCATCGGCCCTGGTTATTAGTCCACCCGACAATAGCCGTGACTTTTTACTTTATGTGGTCGTGTCCATGGAAACGAATGGTATGGTTTTGGTTCAGGAGGATGAGGAGCTCCAGGAGCATGTCATATATTATTTGAGCCGAAACCTTATAGATGTGGATATCTGTTATTCCCATGTGAATAAACTTGCCTTAGCTACCGTTCATGTGATTCAAAGATTGAGACATTATATTCTCCTCCGCCAGACCTTGGTGGTAACCCATGTCAATCCATTTCAGTTTGTCCTCACTAGAAGGATGATAGGGGGGAAGTATAATAAGTGGATTGTTATCTTGCAAGAATTCGATCTCGAGTTTGTTTCGGCAAAATCGAAAAAATCATTGATTTTTGCGAAGCTTATATCGGATTTCCCAAGCGAGGAGGAGGAGGAAGTTTGTGAAGATACATTTGTTGATGAGCACATTTTCCTGATCTCAACTTTGGATCCATGGTATGGGGATATCATGATATATTTACAAACATTGAAGGTCCCTACTCACCTTTCATAGGATGAACGACAACGGTTATGTCACGTATCCAAGAACTACCTTATAGTGGATAACACATTGTACCATCGTGGGGTAGATTTCATTTTACGTCGTTGTTTAACTCATGAAGAGGCTGAGCTTGTGCCGAATGATTGCCATAGAGGGGAGTGTGGTGGTCATTTATCTAGGCTTTCTACAGCCCAAAAAATCTTGAGTGGGTTATTTCTAGTCGTTGATCTTTAAAGATTGTGTCAATGCAGTTAAGAAGTGCCACCCTTGCCAGGTGTTTGCACGCAATATGTGCTCACGTCCTGCGTCGTTACATCCAATTATCACCACCGGTCCCTTCACTAAGTGGGGGCTTGATTTCATGGATTGCAACCCAGCTTCAACTGGGGGGCATCATCATATTATCGTGGCTGTTGACTATTTCACGAAATTGGCTGAGGCTATGCCCACGGTTAAATCCGACGGTGAGACAGCCACACATTTCGTATTCAACCAGATCATTACTCGATTCGGTATTCCGAAGGAACTTGTCACTGACCATGGTAGGCACTTTCAAAATCAGATGATGGAAGAGTTGGCCTCGAAGTTATGGTATAAGCAGGAGCATTCATCTTCTTATTACCCTCAGGCGAATGGATAGGTTGAAGCAGTGAACAAATCACTTAAGTCCATTCTCCAACGAACCATCGCACAAAGCAAGACTAATTGGCATATCATGTTATATCATGCTTTGTGGGCTTATAGGACTGCGGTTAAGACTGCCACCGGTTTTTCTCCATATTAGCTTATACATGGATTGGAGTCTGTCTTGTCGGTTAAATGTGAAAACCCTTCATTGAAGCTAGCCATAGAGCTCTTACCAGACACTTTCCCATTGGATGAACGTTTGGTCCACTTAGAGCAACTTGATGAGCAGCGTTGAGATGCCTTGGTGGTTCTAGAAGTGAATAAACATCGTGTTAAGGTCCAGTATAATAAATATGTCCATCCGAGGAGGTTTAGTGAAGGAGATTTGGTCCTTTTGTGGGATTAAGCTAAAAAACCCTTGGGGGCAAAAAAGTTTAATCCCATGTGGCATGGTCTTTACGTTGTCAAACGTGTGTTAGAGAAGGGCGCATATGAGCTAGTAGATTATGAGGGGATGGCCTTGGCAGAGCTTAGAAATTGGCTCTTTCTTAAAAAGTACTATGCATGATTCTCAGCCAAGGCTAATTATTGTATATTATTGTACAGTATTTTGCATAGTTAGGTTTTTCTTATGGTGATCGAGTTTGTGATTAGCTTTATAGCAGATGTCAATGGAGTCTTCCACCTTCATAGGATTTGTTGATGGTGCTAGCTGTCACACTCAACACTCAGTCTCTGCTGCTTGGGTGATTTATACGCCTACGTGTCAGGTATTGTCTTCAGGAGGCGTGTGTTTACGGCCATATTCAAACAATGTTGTTGAATATAGTGTCGTTATCGAGCTTCTACGGGATGTCATTTCACATCGTATTCTCTCTCTTGAGGTACGTCTTTATTCGCAGTTAGTAGTGTCACAGCTTAATGGCTTGTATCATGTTAGGGATCCAACATTATTACGAAGATTCTTATGTGCAAGATTGTTAGAACGACAATTTGACAACATAACATACATACATGTTCCAAGAATTTATAATCAAGTTGCTGACTCATATGCTAACTATGTGTTAGAATGGCATTTGTTTCATAGACAATAAGCTCATCACAAACATACATTTTTACACATGTAAATAAATAAATCGATCATCATAAAAGTTTTTTATTAAACATCCAAAATGTGATAATACATAAGTGTCATAATACAAAAATGGGGCTTCCAAGCCACCAAAAGATAAATACACGGTAGTACAAAAATGTATCACTCCCAGGTATCTAAGCCTGAGGAGGAGGAGAGGGGTTCTGATCGTGGAAAGTCACCACGGCTCTAGCTAGCCGTCGAAACAACCGCACCCATGCTCGTGCTACACCCACCACCTAACGTTGCATGGCCTCAGGCAAGTCCTCGACTTGCGCCATGGGTACCCTATGTGTCAATGGCACAAAGTTTGTGTGGATGCTTTGGAGCATCCGCTCCACATCCACACCCATGATGTCATCTCCTCTTCCCCTCCGTCTATGACGAGGGAAACCGTTAGGCCGCCGTGGTCCTACATCTGCATACATATGACAGAATGTCACTATGTGTTGTCACGCAAAAACATGTATTTTGAGTCTATATATCAAAAAACATAAAAAATTTAATAATTCAGAAAAACTTAAAAAAGGGTTGGGATTCGTTACCAATGTCACCTTATGCTGATCCTGGTGGTAGAGGCATGTCAAGATCTCCCCAAAAATCTATCCACGCATAGGGGTAATCATCGATGGCAACTATCTGTCGCCGCCACCATGGAAAGAAGTCAACTGGATAGGGGTTGGACACCCTACCTCCACCCAGTCTGCGTATCGCATCTACCCAACGTCATTGGGCCGGATCTCGAACCCCGTGAAGAGGAATGTCAACTCTAGGGCTGAGTCTTGGAACACGCTCAAAGAACGTGCTCAGTATACTGCTGAAACCAAAGTTTCGTACCCTGCCCATCTTGCAATCACTGAGTTGTTGCTTCATGTTACTCAACAGTGCAGTACTCTAATCGTAAACTGTGGGTCTCATGCACTCCACTTGCATAAAACATCAAGAGCCGCGAGGCCTGGTGGAGTGAGGCTAGCCCTGCTATCCTGCCGAGTGTCAGTAGTATGGCCTTCAGGCCCAGTATCTGTATGGAGTTTATTGAGATCTGACTCCTAACCTTTTTCGTGTTCGGATAACAGTATACAGCGATATACTCATCTATGGTGAGGCCACCTCCGGGCCCGCGAAAACATAGGTTCACCACTTTCCCCCATTGAGACAATCCTGTAATGAAGTATATGTCCTCCACCTCAATAGTGAGGGACATCCCGTCGATCTGGAAAGACTCTAAGTCAAGATCCCAGTAGTCTACTAGCATCTGCAGTAGTCTTGGTTTGGCCCTTAAGCCCTCAAGACACCAAAACTTGTAGAGCCCGCATGCACGAAGAGCTTGTTGAACCATTAGATCGCCTCGTACTACTACTTTTACATCCCCGTGCTCTTGTTCCCTCCATTCTAAAACCATCATGCACATTTAATTTAAGTTTTGGTCATTACATGTCTTAGAAAAACTTAAACGCGGCCGCATACGCGACTGTTTGCAAAACAGTCGTGTATGTACGCGACTTTGAGCCATTTTTCCGTGTATAGCCATCCCTATACGCAGAAAAATCCTCGATTTTCGTGTGGACCGAGGTGCATATATTAGATTGGCCTATAAATCAATTTTGACCATGGAAATTACAAAAATTTACATGCAAATGAAAGAGCAGAGCATGTGAAGTTACCTAGGAAAAACGGTGTCGGATTCCGCCGACTGAAACTCCTGGAATTCGCGTTTGAAGTTCTGAGCTCAATTGGGTAAAAATTTCAAATGATATATAATGTTTTGAATTTTTTACTATTTAATAGAAAAAATTTACCCCCTTTCTATAGTTTTGGACCGTTTTGGACTCTTTTGGACTGTTTTTTACTAATATAATGATGTAGGAAACTGTTTTGATCGTCGTTTTGACCATCGTTTTGACTTGTTCATGCCGATTTCAAGTATGATGTTTAAATTGGCATATATGTTAGATTTCACCTCTGTTTGTATTTTGCATGACCTTATGACCATTTCATTATAACTTTAGGTACGAACCCCTTCTATCCTGTCACAGAACCTTCTTACTATTTTAGAAGTGACATGACGTGAATGGTAGAGTTTGACCTTACATCTGTGCCCTACTTAGCTCCTTGTTTGCATTTGGTGCCCATACCGACACTTTGTCCTTTAGGGTGTGGGAGTCCGTTTTATAGTATCGCCATGACATTTCGCAAGAGCCTCATACTCCTCTTGATATTTTGCTGGCCTGTTTCCCCAGGACTCCCTTATGTCAAGTTGTAATTGCATTTTCATTAGATTTGCCTGCCTCATTGAGCCTTATGTCGGCTTCTCTGACTTCGAGTATCAGCCATATAACCCGAGCTTGTCTCATGTATAGCCATGCAGAGCCATTTTATATATCTTTTGCAGCTTGATTCCCTATTTTTACCAGGAAGGGACTTTCCCTCGAGTGTCGCTATCCTACACATGTGTCCTTGCATTAAGCATAGGTATGTTCCGCTGCTTGGAACTAGTTTGTTTGCCCATTTGACACTCGTCTCCTCCTAGTCTGTAACTATAAAGCGAGTTTATTCTTTTTGAAGATTTTCAAAATATTTGAAAAAGTCCAAAAAAATCAAAAAACCAAAACGCCAGATAAGAAAAGATGTTATCTTTGGCAACAGTCGAGTCGTGTCACCTTCGAACAGAGCACTGTATATCACATCCGTTGGTTGGGTTAATAGTTTGACTTTAGGAGATGTACTTGTTTCTCTAAGTTTATCTCCACCGACTGGTTAAGCTTTCGGTCCCTATGGAGCCTCTCTCGATGCCTCCTGTGTCGCAGAGATGTCTCAGTTTTGTTTATCAAGTCTGTGCTGCCTACATTTAGTCACCATTCACCTTTATGCTCTTGTTCGAAGGAAGTTAAAACCTGAGTCGACTATTCCTCAGTTATCTTGACTTTGCATGTCGGGCATTCCCGGTACAGTTACTGGTTCGTGCACCTTATGATCGAGTCCTTCCACATTATACAGCTTTGCTGAGTACCTCGTGTTGGATGATGGGGGATGCTTTAATGCCCGCCTTCCAGTGGATTTCATCCTATCGACTTCAGATCATTTATTCTGGGATAGGAATCTAAAGTCATGTTTGAGTGCCTTGAGACTTGCAGTCATCAGTGGCAGGTTCTTCGCCATCGACAGTTTTTTGGGAATACATCAATGTTCCCTGATCGATGGATTCTCTCAAGTATTCAACCTCAACACATTTATTCACACTTGTTAGTTTGACCTCTAGTACCTTGATTCCCATTATCATTATCGGTGGGTGATCTCGTGTCTATTAACGGTATACATCAATGACCGGTAATAAGACGATGGACTACTATGTTCGACCTCGACACCTCTATTCACATAGTAGGACATGTACTCGTAGCGATTTGTGTAGAAAACCTTCCAGATTGGTGGCATCTCATATATGCTACCTCCTTGATCATGCCAGTGTTCATGAGATTTCAGCTCTCGTGACTTGATTGCAGTATATGTCAAATATTTCCAGCCATTATGGAGATCTTGATCCACTATATATCTTCATCCTTCATGGAGATCATGATCCTGTGTATATCTTCATCATGGAGATTCTGATCAATCTATATTGTACGTGGCAATGACCACACATCTCATATTTTGCATCATTCCTATTCATGGCCATTGTACTGTTATGTATCCGAGACTGCTATATCTACTTGTAATTATGTGCAGAGTTTGATCATTGTATTGTATCGATTGGATGGCTGGTTCTTCCACTAGGTTCTTCATCACTCCACTTCTGGGATGGACTTATAATGTATTTCGACTATCGTATGACCCCTCTGACTTCACACATTAGGGGGCATCTGTTACAACTGATTTTACCACACATGATGAATCACACCTTTTATGCCCTTCCATGTCCCTCTGCAGACTCCTTAGACACCATGGACCATTTTTGTACCTTTGATGTTTTCAAGACCATCCCTAAAATCATGCAATAATTTCCATACGTGACTTTTAATCCCTTTCTCGCATATATACGCAGGTTTGACCCTTAAAACCGCATACATCGGGATGTGTGCAAAAGGCCAAATGATTTTGGAGTTTTCCTTGATGTGGATCCAAGTCACCTGTCTCTTGACCTTTCATATGCCTTGAGATCGCTCGGATTCAACCTTCCATTACCCCATTAAAGAGCTATATAAGGAACCATTTGGATACATTGAAGGGAGAGGAATTGAAGAGCAAGAAAACTATAGTCCATTGTTGCTCGAGCTTATTCTTGAGTTTGCATCCCTTTGTCCCTTGGAGCACTTTGTGTTCTTCCCAAGCATGCATTTTGTTTGTGAGCTTGATATCGAGAGATGGAGGATTGATGTGGTGGAGGCCCAAGTGGGGGACTCAGTTTTTTCGATTCGCAGACGTGCCGACAGAGGTTGTCACTATTGTAATCTCTGTTTTATATCAATAGAAATATCTTTTCATGTCCAATAATGTGTATTTAAATGAGTATTTGATCCATGGATGCATTTAAATGCTTATATGTTATTGATTATATATGCTAGAGTAGGTCTAACACATTTATATATAGCATGCTTGTCTTGTTTGCTGAGTGTTGAAATAACAATTTATCAATACAAGCTAGAGTTGGAAAGCTCAACGGGGATCTACATCAACCGTCCGAAATAAGGTACGAATTGAGATCATTTAGTGTTAGATATTTGGTTTCTCTTGCATATAGGAAATGATTGATTTCTGGAGTCAAGCTGTCTGTTGTGGTACCCCAAGCCATAGGAATTTTCGACATATCTCCTTGTGTTTTTATTCAAATTTCTAGCGAGAGAGCTCGTTGGATGCGGGATTTAAATTCCGCATCTAACGAGTACCCACACTGCATACTTTTGATGGACCCTGCTACCCCAAAAACAAGAAATACCTGAAAAAACGTGATGATGTTCAGGTATTTCTTGTTTTTAGGGTAGCAGGGTTCGTCAAAAGTATGCAGTGTGGTACTCGTTGGATGCGAAATTTAAATTTCGCATTCAACGATCTCTCCCACTCGAAATTTGAGTGAAAACACAAGGAGATATGTCGAAAATACGAATAAAACATTAGTTTTTCTTATGCCAAATTTGTCAGTTCAACCATTATGGTTGACTCATTTTATTGAAATTTTATTGGTTCTTGAATTCCAACTCACAAGAATTTATTGTTGGCGCATTTTCTTATAAGGCCCATTTTAGACCCCAAATTTCCTCTAATGCATGATCTCCTAGTATAGCAGGAAGCAGTCCCGCATGGAGTTGAGTACAGCCAAGGCAAAGTTTGTTGCAGCCTAGTTGACCAATTGTGAGAAAGCATGAATTCAGAAGCAACTATCTGAGTTGTTTGATATCGAGTTAGAGGCGACTTGTATCTTTTGTGACAAGCTGAGTTGTGTGAAGTTGTCAGAGAACCCGTTGTTCCATGACAAGTCAAAGCATATCGAGATCAAGTACTACTATATCTGGGATATGGTGCAGAGAGGAGCAGTGAAGCTCCAATACGTGGCGACAGACAAGCAGATAACCGATGTGTTGACCAAGCCTTTAGCCAGAGTGAAGTTTGAGTACTTTATAGAGAGACTTAGTGTGATCCATATCGAGGTACCTAGAAAGAGGGAGTGATGAGTTCTCGCATGGTGGGAGATGCATGTAGTTCTTCGAACGTAATGTGTTCTAGTGTGCTCCCATGCTAGAGATGACGAGTGACCGGAAGACACAGATGCACTAGAACGAGATCTCACATGGAAAGAGATACAGGTTGTCCCCAGGCGTAATCAGTCATGATGTAAAGGCAGGTTGTCCTAGGACGTAATCAGTCCTATCAAGTTGTCCTTGGATGTAATCAATCCTAGTGTATAAGGTTGGTTATCCCTAGACGTAATGAGTCCTGGAAGGTTGTCCTCGGATGCAATCAGTCTTCACATAGAACGCAGGTTATCCCTAGATGCAATGAGTCCTTGAGGTTGTCCTTGGCTGTAATCGGTCCTGACGTAGTATGCAGGTTGTTCTTGGACGTAATCATTACTTATGTGTTTCCATGTTGGAGATGATGAGATGTCCATCGATCACGAAGACACTTGGTGTGTGCTTAGGCGATTCCCGCATAGTGGTAGACGCAGGTTGTCCTTGAGACGTAATGAGTCATGGCGTGCTCCTATGCTAGTAGAACGTGGGTTTACTATAGAGAGACGTAATGCATTTGGTGTGCTCCTAGGTAGTTCTCACATAATGGTAGACGTAGGTTGTCATTGTGACGTAATGAGTCATGGCATGCTCCTATGCTAACAAAACACAGGTGGTCTATTGGACATGTGGTATGCATATGGGTTGCTCTCTGTGTACGATGATGAGATGATTTAGATACAACAAGACGATAGTAGGAGATGCAGGTGATTGCAGTGGGAATGTAATCTATGGTCCTAGGTTGTACCTACACGATGGCTTGCTCGTGGATATGAAGAAGACCTATATGAGGACTAGGCCTACACCCAACATGAAACATGTTTGGCTCTGTAAAAACTTCTCATGACGGATAGATCTAATAAATGCCACTATTCAATGATTGATAAGGTGAGGACTATGGAAGCAATGACGATGATGATTTAACAATGATGATGTGACCATCTGTGATGATGTCTATGGTGATACCTTCCTAATTAAGAGGGAGTGTTGTTGTAATTGTAACTTCAAAAGATATTCTGATGTATATTACTATTGTATATTGTTGTACCCCCAACGAAGATGTTTTCCCTCCGATCAAGATGTCATTATTGTGTATGGTCATTGAGGTAAACCCTTCAATGTAAGTCTGGGCAGTAGTCCCCAAATTAATATAATAAAATGTACTTCTTGAGTCTCACTAGGTGAAGTCAGCTCTGTTAGGTTAAGAGGTCGGCCCAGTGATGTTTTAGGTTAGTCACTTGATGCGTATAAATAGGGAGATTCCATCCCTCATTTGATACACACTCACACACTCTCTTATGTGCAACTCCACTAGAGGAGGAAAAGAGAGAGAGTTGTAGAAGGCATTTTATTCTTAGGGTTTTCCATCTTGTGATATTGTCTTAGTGACGAAACTATTTTGAGAAAGTTTGTGGGTTTTCTCCTTTATGGTTTCCTCGAGGAAAATCTGAGTCTTGTGTCTCTTGGATATCTTGTTGTACTTGCTATTCTTTTAGATAAAGATCCTAATTATATTAAAGTAGAAAAAATAACAATGATTTCAAATGAACCATTCAATATCCACACTGACAATTTTTCAAGTTTATCTTCTTGAAATCTTAGTTTAAACATTTTAGATTAAATATTGAAGATGATACCAATGTGTGCACTAGCTCTTATTTCCTTACCAAGATAATTATTTGGACTTATGATAGAGGGGGGATTGTTAGACTGAGTGTGTAAACAATAAAAAAATTCTTGGAACACCTTCTTATCAGTTGTATTCCTCAACTACTAATGAAGTGTTGCCATCCTTATCTATGATAAGCTCAATGAGGTCCACTAGATCTAAAGGCAATCAAATCCATGCACCATTTATTGATATCATTAGATGAATATGTTTGTGTTGAATATGGCTTAAAGCCTTTTCCACTAGCTTCTTTTCTCGTGATCTATTTCTTAAAATGATAGCCTCATGGAAACAATCCTTCAATTGTTTTTGGCAAACCACAATGATATTTCACCCACTTTGTCCTTGAAAGCATGACTCCCCCTATTTGTTGTTGAGTGTACTGGAACAGAGAAAGCTGGCAAGACTACACCTACAGAAAAGAGAGATAAATGGACAAATCACAAACAACTATACATTATGGATAATAAACCATATTCATGTTTGGATAAAACTACATAGAATTGGTTATTATTATTATTATTATTGTTATTTTAGAACATGACATGTTCAACTTATCTATATTCAACTCATCTATGCACGAAGGAGAACTTATGAAACAAGTTGTCACTAGAATAATGTATGACCCAAGGCAAACCTCCTGGCTGTCTTTGCACTCGTACTTCCTTCATCACTGAGCGGTCATTTAGGGGCCTTAGCTGGTGATCTGGCAGTTACACACCCTCAGCACTGGACAGATTGCCACACAACTCGATCTGCCCACTAGGGGCCATTTCGTGAACCCTCCTCAACATAGTACTCCCGGCAGAATCCAAATCCTCCAGCTCCTTATAATTCATAATCAAGAAGACTCAGCTCTTTAGATTGTGAATCAGCGTAAGTAATTATATCGATATGGGATGGCTGTAATGAGGTAGCTTGGTGGGATGGGGATAAATCCCGCTACGCCCCAGCAGTCTACTTTCCCTTTACTTATGAGTATGCTATCAACCCAGCGTCAACCCTTTCAATATTGGCTCACCGCTCCGTGCCTTAACTTTTAGCATTCACAGGCAGACCTTGAGGTTTAACATTGTTGTTTCCTCTTCTCGTGGCTAAATTGTACCTCTCTTCAAATTTTAATGCCCTATTCCTAGTTTAGAAAGGTTGGTGATTTTATTTTTTCTATATGTTCATTTTCTTGAGCAAAATCTCTAACTTTTCAAGTTCCCTTGTTATGCCTTGAATGTAAAGAAGATCCTCTAAGATATTCTTGTATTCACCATCTTCCTTCAAAGATGGGAAAGATTTTTACTCCCCAACCTTCCTTCAAAGAGGGTTCATTGATATCCACCATTTTTTTCTTTAGTTATCTTATCCTCGTCACAAATAATCATAGAAGACCCATGAAAGGTATGCTTTATGCCATATATTTCGAGGATTTTGTTCTCTTCTAGATTTGGGGTTTCATCTTTATCCAAGGTAGAGAAATTATTTAGTAATTAAATATGATTTAATGACCCATATCCATTTTCTTCTTGGCAAGAAAAGTAGTTCCCTTTTCATTTCTAGGCTATTTCATTAGGATATTTCGACTCCTAATTTTGACTAGCAACGTTTGATTTATATCCATTTTGCCTCCATTTACCCATATTTATGAGAAATTCCACCTATGGTTGGGATGCTTTTATAGTAACAACTTGTTCCACCATTTGAGCACTAAATTTTAGAGTGATTTTCTTTGGTAAAAGGCTTACTTGGATCAAGATTGACATAATTTCTTGCATAGTTTGCCAATGTTATTTTCTTCACCAATTGTCGCATTGCATAATCTAGGTCATCATTCTAAAAGGAGGAAGAATAATCTTTACCCAAACTAGGGATTTAGAAGGTATTTCACCCTTAGGAGAAAACCAATTTTCATAGTACTTCATATAGATCCATGGCCTATTTAGGTCCTAGAACCCCTTCCAAAAACATAATTTTCCTCTATGATGAGAATGCAATCACAAACCCTCTCCATTATAGAAATGGCATACCCGCACTTAACTTCTAAATGTCTGTAATCCTATTGTATATAAATTTCTCTATAGGTCATAGGCCCGTGAATATGAAAAATTAGGCCCTTGGCTCTTGATTTATAGAGCTCTTCCAAATTTCATGAAGTTTAAATACTATAGTAAGTTTGGAATGGTTGTGATCCAACCACTAATGTTTTTCGACGTTGCATCTCCTCCTGGGCCTTATCAATCATGTATTGCATTAATACTTTAGGGGACCACGGAGATGCAGTGCTAGAAAGGGACTACTAATATAATATCCTTGAATATGGGCAATATTTTCCCACCATGGTTAAAGCCCTAGGTCAAGCCTTGTTCCCACTTCACAAGGTAGTAAACTCAACAAAGAACCATATCAACTATTACTCAAATTTTAAGGAAACAAAATACTCAATGTACATATTTAATGCTAAAATGAACCAAATTGATGTTTTTATAATAAAATAGTTGGTTTCCATTCCAACTTTATAGCTCACTTTCACAATTCACTCAAAACTTAAATCATTGGTAGTGCCAGCGTTGATTGAATCCACAATAATAAATTAACATGCCCAATGATAGATTCCCCGAGGATTTCTTCTTCCTCCAACTCTACAAGTAATGCATTTGTTGCACTGAGAAAAGCAATGTGGTCTTACATGTTGGGGTGGAAGAAATGTGTCACATATGTGTGTGTGCTTGTCACACTAATTAAAATGAAAAATGTTGGCTTGTGATGTCAAATGTCAAGAAAAGAAGAAAGTAAAAAAAAACATAGGTCCACCTAAATCTCAGATCTTTTGAGCAGTAAGAGGTTTACACCTGGGTCTTTTCTGCTTAATAGATCTGAGGTTAAGGTAGATCTATGCATATTCCCAAGATTATTTGCAATGCTAATTCATGGTTGTAAGCATTCAAACGTGTAATAGGTAGCATAGCATATTATATTAACATTAATTAACAATCGAAACTAATTTTTATATCCTCCACTTACAACCATGATAATGTCCATACCAATACTAGCTAAAAGAAACGCCGATTTCAATGCTCTTCTTCATGCTAAAAGAGAATTTCAATCCTGTCAAGTTGTTCAGTATGAGTAATAATTAAACATCATTATTTCAAGGCATTATCAACGTCTTCAGGTGTTTGACATGAAAGAACAAAAGCCTTGTCAACATAAGCCATCAGCAAGCCATGCTTAACATTGAAATTGGAAAATCCAGGAGTTAAAGCCACCAAAAACTGAGAATAAAGGGTTTGCAGACAAATGTCGCCAACTGGTTCACAACCACTTCTTTTAAAAAAACACTGATCAAGGATATCTCCTCTTCAATAGTTTGCAACGAACATATAACACGAATCAATTACAAGCATTCTTTTATCTGGAAAATAAATACTGCAACATATTTGGATTGGCCATGCCAACAATTCAAGCCTCACTACATGTCCCTTTCGTTAGCAGATTTGCAATCTCTTTCCAGATATACTACATACTCCAATGAAGTGACAAACAGTATGATGACAACTAAGCTAAAAAATACAACCATAACACATAAGGTTTTGCCTTTGATGTCGGAGGATTCAATCATTTCTCCTCTATCAAACTCCATGACAAGTGTGGCAAAGAATGTATATAAAGCACACTAAAAGATAATGCTGGGTACTTTACTAACCAAACGCACCAAATTAATCCGTTATGTCAGATCTGCAATTCACAGCTAAAACAGCACTACCACTTCAATGCATACAAGTATTACAGCTTCAAACATACACGAAACTCAAAACAACAAATGGAAAGATACAAATAATAATTGATCTGTTTTTAAGACTATCTGTAAATAAAATAGCCACAATATCTGTTGCTGAGAAGCAACTTTAGCCCTGGTACAACAGAAAAAATACTTGCACATATGGGATAGGCACCCTTCACAAAGACTAAATTAAGAAACACAATTATTCCTGCCTTTCCTGCTAAAGGCTAAAGATTGTGTACTTTAGTACTAGAATGAATTATTTGACAAATTATTCATGTATCATCCACCTGTGAATGGAAGACAAAGCTCGGAAAAGATGTTGTGATGTCCCTGATCCAAACCAACTTGCTCAGTTAGACTAAAAAATATTCTATAGGTAGCAAATGCTAGATATAGAAACATAAGAAATTAATGCATATGCTTAAAACAATAATATTTTATCACTCTATTGTTTAAAAGCTCTTAATATTGTCAATGATGGCTGGCCAGGTTGGTGAAAATGGGTGGCCCATATAGCACCCACCAGGGTTCAAGTCTTACCAAGTGACATACTAGCTATTGTTCTTGCACTTGTGGCTGTGTTCGAGCACACACACCAATGGTTGGAGGTCAGGTGCAAATCCTGGGTGACCATGGTGGAAAAGATACCCCCACTCACAACTGCCTAGCTAAAGGTAACCAAACTGAATGGTGCTAATGGTTCCTCAATAATGCTAAATCTGGACACATTATCCTTACTGTGATAAGAGGCACCCAGTCCAAATAAAATATCTTCATATCATATTTATTTTTCATGTGAATGCACTAGATTATTTCAACTAACATCAAACTTTCAAAGTCTTTGATATTGTGAGTTTGATATTGTTTATGAACCTAAATTGTTGTACCAATCAATAGGAATAATTTAAGTTAGCTATGGACATTTAATACATGTATTATAACTGTTATCTTCATACTGGTATAGAAAGTTCCATGTTTCTTCAATTAAGTACAACATAGGAGGCTTATATTTTGAGTGTGAACAGAGCTAAATAACTAAGAGAGGTGAGCTCTCTTAATTCATATATCCTTAATGTTTTTTTAAAATAGTGAATCAATTGTTTCTTTTATGTTGGGATGAGAAACAACAATGATTCAATTGATTCTTGGCAATTTTTCGTATCTAGTCTCACATGGCTGGAACAAATAACACATCATCAAATTCCAAAGAGTTGCCTCACTAGAGTTGGAAAGGAATGGTGCCAACTCCTACTACCAGGTACTCAGCATCATCACCAACCTCAACCTGAACTCCATAGTTGTGCTCTTCCAGACTTGAAAATAACTCCCAAGCTGATGTCATATACCTAGATGCTCCATTGTCCACATAACAAGCATTCCTAGAAACTATGCTAGTATAAAGGCAAGATGCCATTGAGAAATCCCTCTCAAACCTGGTAGCAAACTCACTCATCTAGGTTTCTACAGAGATCGACACTTGCTTCAGTTGTTGCTTTCATTTTCCCTTCTTTTTGTCTAAACACTGTGATGCATAATGCCTGTGCTTATGACATATGAAGCCCTTGATTTTACTCAAGTCCTTCTTCCCTGGATATGAGGCTAACTCCTCAATCTTCATCTTACCCTTGACAGGTCCTTTACTTCTTCCCTTCTTCACTTGACCAATGAGGGCATAGTCACTGTCACCTCCTTGTTTGATTGCCTTTGACTCCATCTGAGTCTCCTCCTAGATACAGTAATCCCAAAGTCTTTCTTAGGTGGGAAGGTTCTCTCGAGCACAAATTCCCTAGACAAATGTTTCCCATTGAAGTGGGAACCCATTCAATGCCCTATTTACTAGCTCTTTGTCTTCAACCTTCTCCCCAACTACGACAAGCTAGTCACGAATATGCGTGACCTTCATCAAGTAACTGGCAATAGCAGATGATCTGGTCATCTCAAGAAATTTGAGCTTGTTATGCAATATCATCTTTTGTTTAATGTTCTTGCTCTGGTAAAGGATAACTAGGGCATCGAACATGTCCTTTACCATCTTCTTCTTGGATATGTGAGGGATCAAATGATCCTTTATGGAATCTATTACCGCTCGAAATAGAACCCACGATAAAGGCATGCATCACAATGCGCTCAGTGATAAACACAGGAGAAGCTAGAGTCCAATCTCACCTCATCCTAACTTCTTGAATAGTTTAGGTCAATTCCTGAGACCACGAGGGAGTCCCTAGAACTTGGTGAACGATAATTATGATTCCCTAAACAATACACAAACACGTTTCCCAAGGAACCTCTCGACTAAGACAAGTTCTTTATGGAGTCAAAACAATGAATTACAAATATCATAGAAAGAGAGGGAGGAGTTAAAAGAGTCTTTATCACAGATCCAAACAAATATAACATCAACTTGCTACCGTTGTTATAGGATTCCAGTATTGAATATATCTCAAAAAACTAGATACAAATGAGTCATAACCGTGTCATCCTTACGATATTAAGTGTACCTTGTGTAGTAGGGTAGGGGGAATGAGCAACAGGGTGAAGGAGGCTTAAAACAATTCTGAAAATAGGATATCAGATATGATATGAGCCTTATAACAACCCTCAAATAGACTTTGGTCCCGCTCAATAAATTTCTCAATGAGCCTCCAATGGTCAACCTTCCAAGGGTCAATATCTGTGTCACTTGGGAGCGAAAGCGAAAGTGNTGGGAGCGGGAGCGAAAAGCGAAATTTTCAAAAGCTTTCGGTTTGGAAGCGTTTTATATATATATATATATATATATATATATATATATTGATGTAGATATGCTAACAAATGTATGTAGAATGTTGAATTAGTTATGAAAAGCATAAAACATGAAATAAACCATAATAACATATAACATCATATATCAATCATCTAGTAGTGAATTCGTTAACCAAAGTTCCAGTATCCATAACATCAACCTTAAAGCTTCAAATTTTCAATATATAAATAGGCTATAAGCTAGGGATTCTTCAATAAACAGGCTATAAACTAGGAATTCTTCAAAAAGTAGTTTTGAGGCCACCAATAAATAGGATATAAACTAGGCTATAAACTAGGGATTCTTCAAAAACAAGTTTTGAGGCCACCAACACCAATCTGAACAATCAACACCACCAACATCAAGGTAAATAGAGGGGTTGATGTATTTGATTAAATGCCAATCCCATACCCTCATACATGATAGAACCTAGTTGAAACATTGCAATCCTGAAATGTTAAAAACTGTTAAGCCTATTGAATTTTGAATAGGATAAAAAATTCTACTTTTTGCATTTGAAGTCCGATGAGGTTGGAACCACTCTCAAACATCCTGAAACAATTAATGCTAATGTTAAAAATTTAAGTAAACGGATAGAAAATGAAAAATAAGGAAAATGTCAACTTTTACTTTAAGAATTTAATATTACCATTTAATGCGACTGATGATCATTAAGGTTAGGTTTTTTTCTATTAGAGTAGGTTTTCCTTCTTTATATAGCATTAGTATGGACCTAGGGTTAGTTCTCCCAACCCATCACTTATATTTTTGGTTTTTTTTTAAGAAAAATTGAAAAAAAAAGTAGGAACTGTTTTTTTTACAAGGAAGCAAGCTTTCTAAAAACGTTCCCAAATGGAAGCATTTAGGAAGCACGCTTCCCCAACGCTTTTTGGACACTTCCTTCAGAAGCTAGCTTCAGGAGCAGGGGAGAAGGGGGGGCGCTTCCATGCAACATAGGTCAATATAGGCCTAGACACCACTTTTCAAGCCCTCAAACTTGGCGAAAGTAATTGATAAACCTGATGTACCTGCAATAACAGAACTGCAATACAAAATCTTAGCCGACATAAATATCAAGATATCACATAAATCAACCACAAGATCAAAACGCCATCATAGATCCACCATTAACTCAACTAGGTGCATTTTTCTAACCATATAGAATTTCTAAATTGCAAAAAAAAAAGATATAAATGTTTCTAATTTTTAGGTTTTTTTCGATATTATATGTTTTTGGATTTATTGTAATAAATGTACAAGAGAATTTTGATAAAAAGAGTGAAGAGAAGGGGTTATAACTTATGACCATATGCTTTTCAACCCTAAGGTGATTAGAGATTGAGATCAATGTCCCTACTCGATTTGGATATTCAATATTTATTAACTAAGGCAAAAGGCTAGTAACTCGATACTAGGTAAAAGTAGCCAAAACCCTAATTAAAGAAAAAGATGAACTCCAAGACCCATAGTCGAGAGCTTCTTCGAGAGGAAGGTCTCCTCGAACAAAGTGACAAGATGCCGATAAAAAACCTTAATTTACCTTTCCCAAGGTGCAAAAGCAACGTCAAACAAGAAAATGGAGAGATCTTACCAACATCAACCAAGAAAGAGAGCAAGACATACTTCTTATGTCCTTCCTTAGACACGAGTTATTACAACCATTCTTAGGTTCAACCTTGCAAGCTAAGTCACAGGGTTCGCCGAACTTGAACCTTGAGGTTCGAAATTCGGCGAACCTCAACAAAAAAATCAGATTTGTTTAGATTCGGCCTTGAAATTCACTAGCTTATACATGCAATATGGTTTTATAGGGAAAATCCCTTTTATTTACCATTTTTTTTAAGCGAAAGGGATTTGTTAATACTCCTCTGTCTGCTGTCACGTTGAGTCTCTCCACTTCCTACAACTTTCGAATGGCGTCAACCCCTTCTTGTCGTGTCTCTATGCCACTGACTCGTAACTCTTTGAAACAATGGATGGTGCCCACATGGATTCATTGTCGTCCCACCTACAACTTTATCTAGCGCCTGAAGAACCCCGATTCCAATGTCTGGGATTACTACGCCAATGCAATCAGCGTTAGGGCGTCGACTCTCGAGTTCATTAAATTCTAGGTTTAAACTCGGCAGGGAGTTGAGGATCGCAGGATTGCAAGCTTGGATTCGTCGAATTTGTCAAGAGCCATTGACCTCAATATAAGGCATATTAAATATATATTTTACATATATTATTATATTAATTATGTATTATAATTTATAATGTTTATTATATTATATTAATTTAAAATGTTTATTACATCATATTAATTTAAAATGTTTATTATATCATATTAATTTAAAATGTTTATTATATTATATTAATTAAAAAGGTTTATTATAAAATATTTATATTTATTAAATATGATATCGACGAACCTAATGCTGAATCTCATCCAAAAAGTCGATTTTGAAACTGAATCTCTTGGTTTTTGAACTCGAATTCAAACCCGAACCATGTGACATAGCTTGCAAGATAGCATAAACCCTAAAAAATTCACCATTCACCATTCATCACATAGAAATCAAGCCAAGAGAAACATGCACATCACTTAAGTGATCCAAAAGACTAGGATTGAAAGTAATAAGCAGTGTAGCAAACATCAACCGAAAAATAGGTGGTGCTGAGAAATTTCGAGTTTTTCAACTACCGGATTTTTTCTCAAAAAATCACCTAAAAAATCAGGGCAATTTTTCCCCAATTTCTTGTCGAAAACATCACAGGTCGATGCAAAAAATCGACCACACGAAAAAAGGGACGGAATAGGGGTTTTAAGTTCGGTGTTTTTACTATTTTTGGCTTCATTTGTACACCACAGTGATCGAGAGGAAAGCCAAGAAGACTACGATCACTTCACATCTTCCCAAGGACAATTTTCCACTTCATTTCATTCACAATCAAGGATCAGTTTTGAAGATTGGACATTTCCATTTGCATATTTTTCCACAGTTATCATAGTTGAATGTATGTAAAAAAAAATTGCCCACCATTTCTATTTTTTTTCAGGAGGGATCCTTGTTTGTTTGCATTGGCAATGACTTCACCATCTTCATAACCGACTTTTAAAGGCTCTTAAACAATTTTTTTGCACAAAGCAGAAAAAAGTATGCATGCCAAAACAACTCTATGCATGCCAAAAAAAGTTATGACTTCTCCAATTATGCATGCCAAAAGCATGTTATTTCCATTTTTTTCTTTACCTGTCCTCAGAAATCCTCACAAAAATTTCGATTTATTATCCCTCGTCCAATCAAAGTTTAAATGCTCAATGTATCTTTGATTTCTTGTTGTTTTTTACATTTCCATCAACCACATATGCTAAAAAATGTTTTTTTCTTTCCCTAGTTTCAAACTTCATTTTTTCCATATACAAGATGCTGAAGGCTTTGGATCCATTTTGGGAGTGGGGCACACCTATTGACCCACTCAATTGACAGATTCTCACTTGCAATCTATGTGGGAAGAGAATGATAGGTGGCATAAGCAGGTTGAAATATCACCTTGCACAAATAACAAGGCATGATGTGGGTCCTTGCAACCAAACAACCTCGAAACTCATTTTTAAGGTCACACAAGCAATTGAGGGCACATGGCTAAAGAAACAATACAAGGAGACAGTGAGAAATCAAATTGCTTCAAGATCCAGGTTTGCAACGGAAGTGGGGGCTAGAGGGATGAGTCTAGATACCAATACCTATCCACACAACTGTCCATAATGCGTTCATGCTTTTGGCAACATCACCTTTCTTTGTGCCAAGAAGCACACCTAGTGCACAACCTTCTCTAAGGCCCATGGTGAAAGTAAAGGAGAAATCATTAGCAAACAAACTTGTCAGTCGATGCTTGCTATGGAGTGCTATTCCATTCAACTTTTCGAAGAACCCATTTTACGTGTCCATGTTTAGGGTGGTTATTGCTGGACCAAGGTTTAAGTCCCCCAATTATGAGGAGTTGAGAGGGCCCATCCTTCAAGATGAAAAGGCTGATTGCACCCACAGGTTGGAGGAGATTAGAAAATCATGGGAGTTAACAGGATGCACTGTGATGTCAAATGGTTGGACCGATATGAAGGGTAGGACCCTTCTCAACTTCTTGGTTCATTGTCCCAATGGGACTACGTTTATGAAATCCGTGGATGCATTTGCACATATCAAAGATGCGGCTTTACTATGTGGCTTGTTGGATGATTTCATCCAAGAGATTGGTTTGCAGCATGTTGTCCATCATAACGTATAACACTACAAACTATGTGGTTGTTGGTAGGATGCTTATGGCTAGGTATCCTACACTATTTTGGACTACTTGTGCCATTGAGTTCCTTCATTTGATCTTAGAGGATTTAAGTAAGATTGATTGGATCAAGGATACCATTAATTCAACGCAAAGCATCACAAAATTCATATACAATCATGGAACGGTGCTTAACTTGATTAGAAAGTTCATAGGTGAAAAAGAGTTGGTGCGTCCTTCCATCATACACTTTGCCACTAGCTTTATTTATCTTCAGTCTCTCTTGAGTTCTATGTGGGACTTGTAAGGGATGTTCCTTTCACCTAAGTGGCATGCTTTATCCTTTAGCGCTAGACCAGAGGGGCAAGCCACATTCAGGCTAGTTACATATGAGGAGAGCTTTGGGATGTGGTGAAGGAGGTGTGCACCATCACCAAACCTTTGGTAAAGGTTCTCCGCTTGGTTGATGGAGAGAAGCCCATAGTGGGATACCTATATGAGGCCGAGATAGGGCCAAAAAATCCATCCGTGCATATTATGAGGACAAGGGAGATCAAGGTAAACATAGACAACAAATGATATTGGGGGTGATTGATGCACGATGGAACCACACACTCCACTGCCCCATTCATGATGCAAGGTTATACCTCAACCCTGCATTTGCTTACTCCTATGGATTAAGATTTGATGGAGAGGTTATGTCTGAATTCTACGAGTGTGTCCAGAGGATGGTGCCTAGTGCAATTGAGCGTACACAACTTTCCCAAGTAAGCTTCACCTTGTTTCAACTTTCATTTTCTCTTTCTAATTCTTTGTTTTAAATTTTATTGTATTTTCTTATGTTTCTTTAGTTTTTTGTACATACCTGGTGGGAGAACTATGGTGGTTGTGTACCTATTCTACAGAGACTTGTTATTTGGGTGCTCATCCAGACATGTAGCTCTTCCAGCTGCGAGCGCAACTAGAGTGTATTTGAAAAAGTATACTCCAAAAAGCGCAACAAGTTAGAGAATTTCAAATTCATTATAAATTACCAAATTCTAATTTATAATTTTATGCCACTGTACCTTCTAATTTATGTATTATAAAATTTTAATTTAATATTTATGATCCTCCTACAAGTTGGATACTCAATGCCATAATGATTTAGTCTACGCCCACTACAATCTCAAGTTGTGGGTGAAGTAGTACGAGAGAACAGTTGACAAGAGCCATTTCATTGGATGGGATTGACACCACTGTTGCATGGAGGGCGAAGAGTGAGGAGCCTATTATGGAGGTAGACCTTGATTGGATAGAGGATGATCATGATACTGATAGTGATCGTGATGATGATACAAAGGCTATGGATGAGAATGCTCCAGCTCGAGAGAAGTTTCACACTAAGTCGGGGAGTGTACTGTTATCACGAATCTTGTAGTTGCCCCATAGGGTGATCCTATTCAGGATGACAGAGGAAAGGCAACTAAAGTCGCGACATCCAAGAATTCCAAAAGAACTCAGATGTCACACCAGTCAAGGATACCGACACTTTAGACCAGTGAAAACACAAAGCCCAAGGGGTGTCCCTATGACCAAGAAACCCTAAAACAAGGAAAATGAATGAGTAGCCAAGGGAAACTTGGTGGAATCTCTTAGTAGGATGGTTAATTAGGGTTTGAAACAAAAACCAAGAGATTCTGAGCATCCATATGAAAAGCCCCAATTTACCCTAGGGTTTATGCAGAAAAATCAAGATCTAGGGGAGAATGGTGAAATTAAGTAAAATTGGACACTCGAATTGATTGTTGGATATGCAAGATTAGGTGAATCGAATTGAAACCAACAATATCCAGTTTGTGGTTCTTGGAAATACCCACTTTCCCCAAGGGGGGCGTTTTCCCTAGTAGTTGGCCAGTGCTTTGGATGGGAAAATGGAGTCTGATTAAGCTAAAAATTTAAACTTAGGGTTTTTATGTTAATTCCAAGGTGGGTTTTAAGTTTTATAGCTCATCGCAAGCTAGAACCTACGGATCTACAAAACGAGAGTTTTAATGTAATGGAATGACAAGCAATGTATATACAGAAAATCAAAGAAGAGAAACTTATCTGTGAGACGCACCTGGATCTTGTAGATGAGTTGAGAAATGATGAAGAATGTTGTTTTTCGGCCGAAATGAACATTTTTGAAGTAGATCCCGATAGAGTTGAGCTTCAGCCAATCACCCTAACGCCCCTTTCTACTTGCCAAACCAGAGAAAAACAAATGGTAAGGCAAACGAACAAGATCTGCAAGATAAAGAAAGAAAAAGGCAGTAAAAGTTCATAAGAAAGAGTTACTCCCTGAACCAGACACCCAAGAGCAGAGACAAGGTGAGTTTCCCCATAGTTGTGTCCTCTCTATCGCGCCTCTTCAACCTCCAGAAAAATGGGTAAAGGAAAAATGCAAGATATATCCAGAATAATGTTCAGTATAGAAGAGTAGCAATGCCAATCATCAAAACATCAGATCAATTCCACAAAATACACAAAGAGTAATCCCAGAAAATAATCTTTTTATTCAATTTTCGGTGCCAAAGCTCATGAATTACAATGGGGGGATCACCTCTCTTAAATAGTTTTAGAGAAACATAAACCCTAACTCACTTTATCATCCAACGATTGAGATTAAAACATCATCAACGGTGGAGATCAACAATACATAACTCATCACATGGATCAAGTGGTCGACTCAACAAAGGGGGCACACTTTGCTAAAGGACGCCTATCCTAAGTCAAACTCAAAATATAACATAAAGTGTGATAAGATAAGATAAGATAATTTATGTCCACTAATGACCACAAAGTAGGTCAACGAGACTATCGGTTACAATGATGTTCGTGCATGCGGGAGAACCAAACGATCTCCCTTAAAAGGAAATACAATACCAGAAGTAAGATAGAAAAGAAAAGAGAAGAGAAAAGAAGTAAAAGTGTACACATTGAGCTGGGTTGAATCATGGGAAAGTTCTCGCCCCAGTCTCAACACCGTAACCTTGTACATGATCTGGGATCCAAAACGACCGAGGAAGGTCTAGTACTCCTAACATTCGAGGTTGAAAGAGGAAAACTGGGGTAAGTGCAATAGTGTTTGTTGGCCCAAAAAGGAGCTGGTGGGCACGGGGCATCCTCTGGAATGATGTCGACGAGGTCTGGAGGGTCTTGTGCGCCTCTCGGAGGACGGTCTGGTACGAAGCTGCCGCTGAGATCTCGTGGGTCGAGAACCATCAATCTTTATCGATTTGGGAACTGGATTGGTATCTAGGTTGGTAGATATTTTGGTGCCCCTGGAAGATGGTAGTACGTTGAAGAACGTCGTGATCCTTTGTGTGGTATCTGGTTTGGTGGGGGGCTCGAGAACCTACACTCGAAGCTTGAGAACCTCCTGAATATAAAGTGCTAAACATCTCTGGTCGGTGTATCTAAAGAAGGCGGCTAGAGTTTGAGGCCCCCTAAACAAGCAATGGAAGTGTCCTCTGATATCATAGTATATAGGACATCTGAAGATGAAGTGTGACTCTGTTTCCACTTCATGTAGATTACATAGCTGGCAGATCCTATTTGATCTATTAATCTGGTGGTCTGTCTCTACCCGGAGTCTATGGGATCCTACTCTGAGTTGTCTGAGAGGGATCCAAAGGGCATGCATCCAATGGCGAAACGTGTACTGGGGTCGAACAATGAGCTCGTCTCTGATACAATAATACACTGAGGGGGGTCACTTAGGGGCTTATTTCACCCTAGGCCCCTTTACAACTTCAAATCATATGATATACCAGTGACATACATCAATAGCCAATTAGAGGGGGTGCCCCTTGGGGGGCTTTCCTTGCTGGATGAGCCATAATAAAATAATCCAAACATCTGCTGACTGAAAACTGTTGGTGGACTGTCCCGGATGCTGAGAAACATCATCTGCCAAAATTCCAAGCCATTTCTTTGACCCAGGAGGCCAAATCAATTTTTTCAATGACTTTCTAGTTCATTCTTTGTTGGTACAATCTCTGGAAATTGATAAATCCACCATAACTCTATCCAGGGTGCAAACTGGGGAAAACTGACTGCTTTGGGTGATCTGGAGACATTGAAGAATGGTATAAGTGACTACTCATACCCCTGGAGCATGGCTCTGCTCTGGGAGAACCAGTCATGCTACCATCTGGAATAAAAATTGATCATTTTGCCAATAATTAAGTGATAATAATCACTTTTCTAGAGAACCTGGGCCAAACTCTCAAAACTAAAACAGCAGTATTGGTCTTGGGCATGTCTACAACAAATACAGACCATGTTGTATTTTTGAATCACTGCCTTGGGAACCGTGATTGACTTGGTCAACTGGGTTGACCATGTCAAAGAACCCAAAATCAAGGTGAGATACTGTATCAATATGATCCTGCAACCATCCATGGTAAGAAATGCTCCAATGGTGTATGTCAAAACCAAACTTGAATCAGTTATTCATAATAATAATAATATGTACCTTTGCTTCTGAAAAATCTTAGAATCTCCTGGAAGTCTGCTTCTTCATGCCATACTTACAAAGCGTAAAATATGTGCTACAAATGGGTGAAAATGGAAGAATAAGGTTAAGGCAAGGGGAAATGACTTTTGACTAACTTTGACTCGGTGATCTATCCAAATGATAACCAATACACTCTGCCAAGGTGACATATACATCATGGACGAACAATAGGGAATGGTGGTGTCTCAGAAGTGGATGAGCTGATCTGAAAAGTGTCCATTCAACCTTAACAATCATGTCTACGACTCACATCCAAGCTAAATAACAAGCTTCGTGAGGATCTTTTCTAGGACCCTTGCGTTGAGTACACAAGAAACTATAGTGAAGAGATCCTAGGGGACACATAGAATTAGTTGTCCCTTACTCCATCTCACATCAAAACCCTTAGGCTCCCTGAGGAATTAATCATCACATTTCAATAATACGGCCAACAGTCTTTAGATTTAGCATTTGTTTATCCACTACTTTATTTGGGCCTTTCACAATTTCATTTCATAGCCTGTTTTATTTGTGTCTAAAAGACACAGTTTGCAAATTTCATTTGCAGGTTTGCATTTCATAATATATATAGCATATAACTCATAATGCATATAATGATGGTAGACATATTGCTTCAAGTTTTAGCTAAGAATTTCTCGGGCAACTAGGGGAAATATCCACAGTCAAGACCAAACATCAGAGGAAACCGGCTAGAGAGGTCAAGGCTTCAAAACCCAACTCACCTAAGCTCAGGAACCAACACCAACGGATTCTCCTGGCCCAGAAGGATCAAGGCTTCAGAAAGTTTTGTTGCACAACTCAGAGCCGCAACACAAGGCAACATGGGATCCATCATGCATAGGGGTCAGAATGGGGAAAAGGATCTTCAATCTCACAAGTCTCCATCAATCTAAGTCATGGGATAAAAACAAAATTGGATGAACTAGATGGAATGGGACAAATGGCATGGAACCAACCTAGCACTAAGATTTACACTTTGTTCAAACATGGCATGGGCAACAATCTTCACATTGAATTCCTTGATTGATCATAACACAAGTTAGAGCAATATAAAACATATAAGCAAAGGTCACCATAATCATCCTAACATGACAAGCATAGGTGTTTGAGATACATCATAGTTAAAAACTAAACCAAGGAAATATACCTGATCTCACCATGTATACCTATCTCTAACTGAAAAGCCCCTCTATAATTGTATGCACCAACTCTGGATCTGCTGCTCTGCTCTAATGAACTAGATCATCACCGAAAGCATCTCAATGAAATCATGAATCTCAGTCCTGGCAAGAAAAGTCCGATGAATAAGGCTCTGGAATGGCTGAAGTTGTGAAGATCCATGCTAAAACCCCATGTAAAAAGGTAGCCCAGAATAGAATAACAGACAAGTCTGCATGCTGATAACATCTGGCTCCAACTGGAACAAGTGCTCTAATGAAGAAAGTGCTTGAGAACCTCATAAATCTCTGGTTCGCAGCACCATCAGCAACAAGCAATCTAGCACATCCAGCATTTTGCTTCCTTTCCAAACATTTACCTATTACCTACACACATGAAAGCAAGAAATACCGGAGCAACATGTATGGGAAAAAATATATGCGTAAAAATAAATTGACAGGAAATAAATGCTGGAAGTAAAGTGTTGAAAAGTAAATCCTAATCTAAACAACAGAACACAGATAAAAGACGCATGCATCAATTAGACAAAAAGACAGACTCACTACTGCTCATAGAGCTTATTACATCCTACCTACTCTAACTTTAACCAATCAGGCAAGTGCTAAGTAAAATGATAGATCCAATGTAACCACTTGCTAAAATTATCTATTGTTATTTCTTCACAGTTATTGCCCCAACAAGCCAGAGATGCTTTAGAAGTAATGAAAATTGAAAACATTCTAACTTGTTACTTGAAATTCAAAGAAAGATCTAGAATGAAATCATGCCAAGGCTGAAATTGACTTTTGAGAACCTCATCCATTAAGATACCAACGGGATCATAAAAAGAATGTGAGCTCATTCTTGATAGAAGAAGACAATATGACTCATGACTCAACCATTCCAAAAAATTCTTTGTTTTCTCCTCTATCCTACTAGGACATTCAATTGTATTCACTCCAGTAAAAATAGAGGAAACAAATGGGGACGAGTTGTAATGTAATGAAACTGAGAATAAGATCAAGCCCATTTGTTGCTCAAAAATGGAGAAAAGATGAAATTGATCTTTATACACCTTCTCCAACCACCCATAAGAAAGATTTATAAATTGAAAGATATTATTCATTACAGATGACCGAGAAGGGAAATGAAGCGCATGTTCTCCAATTATGTGACCATGCTCAAACTCGTGACTGAAAATTTCGAAAATAAAAGCTTGATTAGAACACAAACCCATACAAGAAGACTCAAAAAGTTGGGTTGGGAGGGTGGATTAAAAAATTTCTCCCAAATGACTTGGAACAATTGATCTCGGAAATTGATGAGAAAGAAAAGTTTTCAATTAAATTACAGGAATGATTGCAAGATTTGGAACAAGGTCAATATCCATACATTGAACCAACACATCCTGATTAAGGATTGGATAAGGAATTTTATCAATACCATTAGGACAAGGATGTTCACTTACAATCATATCATAACTATCATGCGATTTATCTTCAAAAGTCATATTATTCTCAACAGTTTCTTCCTCTGTAAGGATATGATCAAGATCTGAATTAAAATCTGTATGGCTTGAACATCGACCTAAATTATTATCAACTAGGTAATGATTATGGAGTTGTGCTCTAGAAGGATCTTTAAGGGATTTACATCTGAGCGAATCAACTATGGATGGATGATCATTTTGTTCTCCCTCTTTATCTATTCCTTCAAGAGTAAATGATGACAAGATTCTAACAGGTTCCCCTTCTATATCAATATCAAAGTTATAGTACTAAATGGGCGACATTTGCTCATCATTATTCTCTTGCATCGAAGAGTCATTCAAAGGCATATCCACTGTTGGATCAGGAGAGGAGGAATCAATTTGATAAAGAAAATCGTCAATTATTTCTCTATGGTTATCTTGATCATCTTCATCAGATTGATCCTCAACAAAAAAATCATTATTTGGTTGCATGGATTCATCAATGCTTTTATCCCATTCTTCTCTTAATAACTCAATGAACATGTCGTATCCAGTGATGGATCCTAGTGCTGACGTATACAACCAAAAATTGGCATTACCTCCTGAGGATTCACCTAGGGCTCGCATATAGATGTCTTCATGCTCTGCACCATATGCTTCCATATAATACCAAACAACATCTAAGTGTTTTTCAATTGATTCGATTGCATTTGCATAGAAACGAGGAAACCCTTCACTGTATCCTTTTGGCATAGGATGAGGTGCCCTAGGAATTTCAGAGAAGTCAAATGGAGAAGGTTTAGTTTGTTTCCTAACAACTCTGTTTATTTGAGTCGAATACCTAGCTGAATCTCGAGAATCGTTCACCCCAGGCTTTGGCTCGGTTTAATACTTGCTCATCGGCTCACTCGGGATGGTTGAGCATTCTTTATTGCGTGGGTGAGGGAATTCGTGGGTATCATAAGGATTGCGATAATTAGATTCATACCTAGAATCATGGTCAGGATCATCCTCATACCAAGAATCTGACCTATCTATCCCTTTCATTTATTCGCCTTCTAGCTTCATTTATACTTTCAGTTAATTCCCTCATGCATCGGATATATACATCTGAATTCATTGTGATTTATGGGATGGGTTCGTTTCTCAGTGGAGTTGCAAAGTGAACGAATTGCCATGTTCACCAACGGATAATGTCGTAGAAGAGGTCAGTGAAATTCAAGGAATGATTATAAATATTTAAACATATAAAATGCAATCACTGAAATTAGACCGGATGTGATATGAATGATAAAAGAAGCAAGTACATTCACAGACACCGAAGGTAAATTAGATGAACCAAGGTAAGCCTCTACCTCCCCGACAACGACGCCAAAAATGTTATCATGAATCTTGTAGTTGCCCCGTAGGGTGTGTTGCCGCCTAATTCACACCTTGGGTTACGTGGCATAAATCTTCAAGCCACTGGTGCAACCTTAGGGGTAAGCAAGAGTCAAGTGTTGTTACCTGAACTTGACTCCTCCGCCTAGACTCTCTCCTAGAGGAGCCAAGGGGGGTGGTCCCTAGTAAAATAAGCTAAGGTGTTTAATCTATATAAATAAAACAACTAGTCTAGGAGATGATAACAATAAATACCGAAACTGAGATAAACTGCAAATAATTTATATAACTAGCATTTAAAATATCATTCCAAATAAAACATTGATTCACTTGAGCATCAAACATAAATGGAAATGCTAGATAGAGCAGTGCTAATGAAGTGCTTGTAAGGGGGTTACTAGTGAAGTCTCGAGAAGTATTGCAGTTGTCTCGGTTGGTCAGTTTTAAAGTTATTAAATGAGTAGTTAGGGAGTGGGTAAATTCTTGGTCAATTTTATTAAGAATATGGTAATGATCTTCTTATTACAGGGGAAAAGGCATTCCAAATATACCTAGGGGGTGCGAGGAATATGTCTGGATTTACCAAGGAGTGGCTCTCACAATGACGTGTGGAATAGATGGAATCGTGGGGTTGTGTTCAACACTACACCAAATGAGGGTGTAGCCTAACGGTGCCCCACAGTCACTTTCTAGTGGTTCCCGCTTCACTTGCAGAATTTCCCTACAATTTGGTAAGATCGAATGAAGTGTCGGATTTTCACTTTATGATTAAATTGAAGTGTTCAACTAATTACTAGTCACTTCAATCCCTTTCTGATTGTCCCACCGATCCAGCCAAAGGCCTGCAGTGGTCACAAGAGCATGCAGGAAATGAAGTCTTGCAAATTTTAAGTGTTTTAAGAACTAAAGGTGGGTTTTTTAAATCACAGTGTCGATACTCTCATTACCGAGAATACAGCTGGATTTGGCAAATTCTACTGAAGAAATTGAAAGAAATTACAAAAAAAAAGTGCAAATCCCCCATGGGGGGATGGGGTGTGGGCACTTGGCTTCCCACTTGCTTCTCTCTTTTACAATGATTTAGGATCAAAAAATACTTGTGTTCCTTTGTAGAATAGGAAGCACAAGTTTTATAATATTAGGGCCTTAGAAAATTGACCAAAGAAAGAGTTGTAAGAAGAGGATCTCCGGATGGCTTGGATCTTCGAAATTTGGCCAGAGTGCCTCTCTCTTTAATAAACTTCTGCTGCAAAACAACAAGTATACATCAATCAAATATGTCTAATTCTTTATATAAACAATAAAAATTCAACATATAATTCAAGTAACTTTTAAAAGATAAAAAATTGAAGTATTAAAAAGTAGTTGTTTAAAGCTAGATTTATAAGTTTTAACTTTCAAATCAAATCTAACTTTAATGATAAATGAAATCAGATTTAGTTATTGATCTATTTTAATGTACTAAACCAAATCTCAATTATCAAAATAATCGGTAACAAAAAATGTATTTTTTTGTAGAATGAGAGAAGATATGAAGAAGCTTGATGCCAGGATATGGACGATGGAGTTCTTCACAATGGAACAAAGAGGGACTATGTCTATCTGCAATTGTTGAAGAGAAGGAAGATGTAACAAACTCAGCCTCTTCTTCAATCTACGTAACCTACAACTAATACAAAGTACTTGCACAAAAATGGTTAAAAAATTTGGTGCCACTTGCCACAGAAACTCAGAAAAACAAGATTATTAAACAAAATAAAATGTACTTCCAAGATATTCGAAACAAATAAACAGTAAGATATTCAAACAAACAAGCTTTTAAACCTTACCCTACCAAGAAACAACTCCCCTTCAAAAGCCAAGCTTAACCAAAGAGATGCAAGAAAATGAACACCGTCGATTACTTCAAGAGCTCAAGGCAATATTCATCCACATAAAATCGCTACACATTTCTAGACCTGCAAAGTCTTTTATTCAAAATGATAGAAAAATATTATAATAGCATGTAAGCAGAGGTTCCATACAATTCTCTTCTGTCGAAATGAAGAGAACTTGCTCTCTTAAATAGAAAAACTCAACATGACGGTGTGCACTTGCTAAACGATGAGCTTGATAGATTGGCGTGAGTTGGATGTGAGTTGGATCTCCATGCTTTGGGGCATAAAGAAGAAAATTACCAAAATGCCAAAAGCTTAACCTCAAGCCAAATCTTTCTTTCTTGGGAAAAGCGCCCTTCTCTTGGAAAAAAATCCAATTTGATATTTAGCAACCATTTCTTTCCTTTTGGTGACTTGTAGCACTTTAAGAATAAATCTATTGACCTTTGCCAACTCACGGAATCAATTTTCGTCAAGTTTCCAATTTTTTATGAGTTGTCGAATTTCTCATTTTTTCCAATTTTTTGGTCTTTTTTGGGTTTTTCGAGTAATTATTACTTTTGGAGATAATTAATTACTCGAAAACATAGGAAAGTGGGTCTAGGGGTTAAGTGGGTGCTATGAGTTAGAAAACGAGCACCTCCATGAAGAAATTCCGCGTTTTACTGTTTGCTGGTTTATGTCAACATTTCGTGGTTTTCACATACAGCCGGTTTTGCATTGGCTGTATGTTACTT
>LPNX011070618.1:465668-490552 GCA_001517045.1 Pseudotsuga menziesii | reverse complement strand
CTTATCTCCACCCAAGATTTCATCTCAAAATCTTGAAAAACGTGCCCAGCAAAGCCTTGAAAACTGTGCAGAAAAATAACAGCAGTCCGTACAACTGTATGCCTCGATTTCTGTACCCTGTTTTATCTCGAAAACTGTGCAGAGTTTACCTCGATTTCTGTGCCAAAAATCTGCCTAGAAAACTGTGCCAAAATCCATATTGTACGGAATTCGTACACCTTGAAAACTGTGCAGCATTAAATGCAGTTCGTACACCTCAAAAACTGTGCAACATTAAATGCATTCCGTACCTCTGTCTCGATTTCTGTGCAGTCTCTCTTCTTGGGAATCGTGCCAATGCCCTAGCTCGACCTCCTTCTCTCTCAGCTCAGTGTCTCCTTCTCCAAAAATAAAAAAGGAAAGTGTTTTGCCTCCCTCAACCCTTTTTGTCTAAACCCTAAGTGGGAATCTAATCCAACGGTGGAGAAAGATCCAATCCAATGGCTAAGATTCAATGAGAGTAAAAATCACATTTATTTAAATCACTTAAATAAATTTACTCACCCACTTAAATTTATCAAAAAGTGACTTTAACTTTATAAAGTCTCATTAAGTAGCTTTTAATGTGAGGGTCACCTTTTTCCCCTTTCTAAGTGACTTAGGCAAAAAGTCACTTAGGGAACAAATTCCTAGGTACAAAACTAACACTCCCTCTTAGCGAGGAAGGTGTTCTGCACCACTCCCAACTTATCTCTGAAGAAGACAAACTTCCCCCTCCCCAAAGACTTTGTCAGAATGTCTGCTACCTGCTCATCAATGGATATATACTGTAGCTCAACTACCCCTCTCTGAACATAGTCACGGATGAAATGGTACCTGATCTCAATGTGCTTCGACCTGTCATGAAACACTGGATTCTCAGAGAGCTGAATGCAACTCTGATTGTCACAATAGATCACCGTAGGCCTAAGCTGTTGATCAAATAAATTTACCAATAACTTGCGAAGCCACAGTGCTTCACTAGTAGCTTGACTGGCTGCCATATACTCAGCCTCAGCAGAACTCAGTGCAACGGACTTCTGTTTCCGACTGAACCACGACACTGCTACCGAGCCCAAACTGAAACAACAACTGGAAGTGCTCTTCCGATCCCTCACACAACCTGCCCAGTCTGAATCTGTGAACCCAACCAAGTTGACTCCACTCGAACCCCTGTAGTCCAGACCATAATCCACCGTACCTGCAAGATATCTCAGTATGTGCTTTGCGGCAGTCCAGTGCACACTCCTAAGCTCAACCAAGAACTGACTAAGGATGTTAACCGCAAAACACAAGTCTGGCCTGGTATTGACCAGATACATCAATGACCCAATGAGCTGACGATATAAAGTGGGATCCACCAACTTACCCTCGGAAGCATGAAGTTGCTTCCAGTTGGTGATCATAGGCGTACACATCGGCCTGTAGTCCTCCATCCGAAATCTCTTCAGAATATCAACTACATACTTCCCCTGTCCAAGGAAAATATGTCTAGGCTCCTGCCAAACCTCCATCCCCAGATAGTAATGCATCAGTCCAATGTCTGTCATCTCGTACTCTGATGCTAGATCTCTCTTGCAATGTGCAATGAGACGCTCATCACCTGTGATAAATAGATCATCAACATATAGCAGAAGAATGAGCGGATCTCCTCCAACCACAATGAAGTATAGGTTGGGATCAGCCTCACTCTTCTGGAATCCCATCGATGTCAAGTAAGTATCAATCCTGGAGTACCAAGCTCTAGGAGCTTGCTTCAGTCCGTACAAGGCTTTCCTCAGCCTGCACACATGAGAATCTCTCCCATGGATCTCAAATCCCTGTGGCTGCTCTAAATATACCTCCTCCAGCAGAAGACCATTGAGAAATGCAGTCTTCACATCCATCTGGTGGATCTTCCAATCCATCTCTGCTGCTATAGATATAACTGCCCTAATAGAAGAATACCGAGCAACTGGAGCAAATGTCTCATCATAGTCAACTCCCTCAACCTGTGAGAACCCCCGCGCCACAAACCGAGCCTTGTACTTCTCCACACTGCCATCCGCAGCATGCTTTATCTTGTAAAGCCACTTGGAAGTCACAACTGACTTCCCCTCAAGTCTCGGCACTATCTCCCAAGCATCATTCTTCATGATGGAATGGTACTCTTCCATCATGGCATCTCTCCATACCTGATGTTGGGAAGCCTCCTCAAATGTGGATGGCTCAGAGTCAAGAAGACTCGCAACAAGGGCCATACCATACCTGTCTGGCTCCACCACTGTCCTGATCTGCTCCTGGGGCCTACCAAATGCCTCTGCATCCTTCAAGGTCTTCTGAAGCCACTTAGGCTTCCTCTTCCTTGAAGACTGCTCCTCCCAAACTGGTCTTGGGCTCTCCTCATCTAAGGAAGTCCCAGTACCTGAAGGTCCAACACCCCGAGGACCAGTACCTGATGAACCTGTGCCTGACGAACCTGTGATCTGAGGACTTGATAGCTGCATCGAAGAATCCTGTACCAACTGAGGTGTGGGAGCTGGTGTCTCCCCCTGCTCTAACTCCCTAGACTTCCTGAAGGCTCTCTCCTCATCAAACTTCACTTCCCGCCAGACAACAACTCTCCTCAGGCTAGGTAAGTAAAGCCGATAGGCCTTCGAAGTCTCGTCATATCCCACAAATATGTCTCTCTCTGCGGTGGGATCAAACTTCGTCCTCTTCTCAGAAGGGACGTGAGAGTAAGTCAACGAGCCAAATATGCGAAAGTAGCCCACCTCAGGCTTCTTGCCTGAATACATCTCCTCTGGAGTCTTCCTCTCCACTGCCCTGTGAGGACTCCTGTTCTGCAGATAAACTACAGTGCTACATGCCTCTGCCCATAGAAAGAAAGGTAACCCCTGATCATGAAGCATCGCTCTGGCTGCCCCCACAATCGACCTGTTCTTTCTCTCTGCTACTCCATTCTGCTCAGGAGTGTAAGGAACTGTCAACTATCTCTGAATGCCCTCCTGTCTGCAGAATGCATCGAACTCCTTGGAGGTATACTCACCCCCATTGTCCAATCTCAACATCCGGATCTTCCTCCCCGTCTGCTTCTCCACAAGGGCTTTGAACCCTTGGAAGACTCTCAACACAAGTGGTGACTTCTTGCTCCTCAAGAAGTAGATCCAGGTCTTCCTGGAGTAGTCATCAATGAAGCTAATGTAGTACTCAAAACCTGTCAAAGACACTGATGACATAGGACCGCATATGTCAGAATGGATAAGATCTAGCACCCCTGCAGCTCTCGTGTCACTGCTCGGAAAAGCAGTCTTGGTGTACTTTCCCAAAGCACACCCCCTGCACACATCACTCTGCTCAATGCTGAACTCCGGTAATCCTGTAACCATGCTCCTCAACAATCTGAGAGCTGGGTGATGTAGGTGGGCCATCCTCCGATGCCATAGCTCACTGCTGCTGCTGTGTGCTAGAGCGCATTGTGGCTGAAACAAGAGCTTGTACAGCTTTCCACATCTGACTCCAATGTCCATGGCACTAGACATACCTGTAGCCCTGGGATACACCTGCACTCTCCCATCTGAAAAGCACACCCCAAGACCCCTGTCCTCAATGGTGGAAACTGACACAAGGTTCTTCTTCAGCCCAGGGACATACAACACATCCCTTAGAGTCATGGAACTCATCGACTCCCTCTGAAATGTAATGGTCCCCCGATCAACAGCTCTAACAACGGTGTTGTCTCCAAGGACAACCTCCACATCTCTACCTGTCTGAGATAGCTCCGAGAACATCTCTCGAGCTCCAGTCATGTGGCTCGGGGCTCCGCTGTCAATACACCAAGTAGTAGAGGTGGATGGACTCCCCTGATGACCTGCCAACAATGAATGCTCACTATCCATATCCATGTCTGTGCTGGTGGCTAAAGAGACTCTCTCTCTCTCCATCTGTCCAGCATATAGGGAAAACTCCCTCTGAAATGCATCACCAAACTCATCAACCTCTGCTGAGGCTGCTGTCTGCTGTCCTTGTCCCTTCTTCTTCTTCTTCTTGCTTGGACACTGTGAAGCATAGTGCCCAAACGCCTGACATGCATAACACTTGATTTTACTCAAGTCTTTCTTCTGCCCACTCTGCTGCTGCTGCTTGGCCCCACCCTTCTTGGGACCCTCCTTCTTCTTGCCCTTAGCTGCCAAAGCCACATTCTCGTCATCAACCCCACTGTGAGATGTATTGCCCTGTACAAGACCTCTCCTAGTCTCCTCCTGCACAAAGTCATCCCAAAGTCTCTCCCAGGTAGGTAGGTTCTCTCTGCCCACTATGGCTTGCACAAATGCACCCCAGGGCTTTGAAGCCCCATTCACTGCTGTGCGTACTAACTCTGTAGCAGATACCACCTCCCCAACCGCTGCAAGTTCATGCCGAACTGCAGAAATCCTGGTAAGATATGCTGTGACTCCCTCACCCCCATTCATCTTTATACTTTTGAGTTTCTCTTTGAGAACCATCTTCCTGTTCTCATTGGAACTCTCATACAAACTGATCAAGGCTGACCACATCAAGTGTGCCCTAGTCTTGCCTGAAATGTGAGGGATTATGTGGTTTTTAACTGCATCTAGAATGATCCTCCTAGCTTTACAGTCCCTCTTGTTGAAAGCTGATAGAGCTGCTGCATCTGTTGATGCGGGAATGACAACCAGGTTAGCTGTAGTGCTCCTAACTATATCCGGCCATAACTCATTCTCCTCCAGTATCAGTAAAATTCTGGCCTTCCACGGCACAAAATTTCCTATCCCATCCAGCCTATCCTCCAGTCTAAGACCTGTAGCCATCTCTACACCAACCCAACAAAGTGCTGCTCACTGACAGAAGGTAAAATACTAAAAATTTCTGAGATCTGAAAATTTCTGTGTGTCTGCAAACTATCACTGTTTTCTGCCCCCAAGCTCTGATACCATGAAGAAATTCTGCGTTTTACTGTTTGCTGGTTTATGTCAACATTTCGTGGTTTTCACATACAGCCGGTTTTGCATTGGCTGTAGGTTACTTATGAAATGTTACTGAACAATTAAACACACAGTAAAATACACTAACAGGCTGAAAAACACATTTAACAATCACACCATAAAATGATAGACTCAGAGATTTTTGGCCAAAATCAAGCCCTGGAAAAACCCCCACGCGGAAAACCAGTTAGAGAGAGAGAGAGATTTTATTATCTTCAGCAAAATATCAGAACAGAAATACAGTGAAAATTTAACTTATCTCCACCCAAGATTTCATCTCAAAATCTTGAAAAACGTGCCCAGCAAAGCCTTGAAAACTGTGCAGAAAAATAACAGCAGTCCGTACAACTGTATGACCTCGATTTCTGTGCCCTGTTTTATCTCGAAAACTGTGCAGAGTTTACCTCGATTTCTGTGCCAAAAATCTGCCTAGAAAACTGTGCCAAAATCCGTACTGTACGGAATCCGTACTGTAGCATTAAATGCAGTCCGTACACCTCAAAAATTGTGTAGCATTAAATGCAGTCCGTACCTCTGTCTCGATTTCTGTGCAGTCTCTCTTCTTCGGAATCGTTCCAATTCCCTAGCTCGACCTCCTCTCTCAGCTCAGTCTCTCCTTCTCCAAAAATAAAAAAGTAAAGTGTTTTGCCTCCCTCAACCCTTTTTGTCTAAACCCTAAGTGGGAATCTAATCCAACGGTGGAGAAAGATCCAATCCAATGGCTAAGATTCAATGAGAGTAAAAATCACATTTATTTAAATCACTTAAATAAATTTACTCACCCACTTAAATTTATCAAAAAGTGACTTTAACTTTATAAAGTCTCATTAAGTAGCTTTTAATGTGAGGGTCACCTTTTTCCCCTTTCTAAGTGACTTAGGCAAAAAGTCACTTGGGGAACAAATTCCTACGTACAAAACTAACACCCCATGGTAAAATCAACCTCCTAGCCACACTTTTATGACTTTTTACATTTTTACAATTAAATTATTAAAAATAAGCCTGTAAAAACGAAAAAAATAAATAATTTTTTTCCGGAAATTAAAAAAAACCTATGGAAGACTTAGGACATGTTCATAAGGACTGAAAATAATGATTAGCATGGTAATATACATCGACACATAGGTTTTAATAACCTCCCAAGGGTTAATTACTAAGGCAATTATTCAAGCTTTGAATGTTTGGGTGAAAAACTCAAAAATTATTTATCGCTTAAAAACAATAAATAATTAACAAGGAAAAAACACCCTGGAATAATGCATTAATGACTAAGTCCTAGGAAACCAAACCTTTTACATAAAGTCACCATGCTAACTCACTTTATTACAATTCCCCATGGGGTATAAACATGTTAAAAAATTAAAAAAAGTTCCTAGGAACGCCAGCAAGGACATCTAAACTTGAAATTTGAACAAGTAATTGTTCGTCTTTGGAGGTTCATTTTAGAAATCCAACTTAGTGCAACTTAGTTGGTAACATCTGGCTCCAATTGCAGGAAGCGTGTTTGACCTGGTGTTTAGGCAAGGAGAGCATGCAAGAACCATAGAATCTCTGGTTTCAATAATCTGTCGAAACATCTCAACTTGACAAGCCAACCTTAGTAGCACAAAATCTTGTAAAATCCAACGAACCGTTAAGTTGCTTTATTTGAAAGTAAATGGAAAAAAAAAACTTTAACTAAAGAAAAAGATTACTATTCCTAAGTACAGAAAACAAATGCAGAAAGAAAATGCTCACTTTAAGGAGCATATTTTCCTACTCTAAGCATAACATAGTCAAAACGTTAAGTGAAACGATAAATCCAATGCAACCACCTTAACATTTTATAAAAAATTAAATTTTTTTCTTTGTCTTTAGTTACCAACCAAAGCAAGACATATTTATTAGAAAGTGAAAACCTGCACGAATATTCAAGATGGGCAGGTTGGATGGGACACCATAGGCATGTAACACTTCATCAAATTGCTTCCCAAACTGGCATGTGCCTCCACAGGCTTCTTCTATCCAAGGTTGGATAGGGCTAATGTACATATTTGCATGATGAAGTAGGTTGACAAATCCATCACATATATCGAAAGGGCTTGTCGGATGATAACTCTCCATGTAAGCCCCTGGCTGCTCCAAATCACAAGGAACCTCTAAATCAGAAAATGCAGGCTCAGGCTGACCCTCCATCGGCTGTATCAAATTTGACTCTTTGATGCACTGCCTCTCAAAGTCCTTATTGTTAATACTTGTGTAAGATTTAGGACGATACAGCTCTGAATGATCATAAGAAAACTCTGAATGCTCCTCTTCCATACCGAGACCTCCCCAAGTTTCTAAGTGAAGACTCCCTTCTGTGGACATGTCACAGAGTGATTTTCAATAAAACCTACAAAATATTCTGAATAAGTACTCCCTTCTCTAGACATATCGTAGATGGCATTTTCCATAAATTTCCAATAGTCATCATCCCCATCCATGTCATATGTGGGGGGCTCGCCATCCATGGCATCATGCTCCTGGCTATCCATGTCTTCCTTGTATTCATAACAATCTTCTTAAGAAGATTTGATTTCAAAAATGTTACAAGGCAATAAACTTTCCAAACCTTCATCAACATGAGGAGAGCAAGGGCTAGTGTCATCACACACTATATAGATCTTATCATAAGTTTCTTTATAGGCTTCTGGAATGGTTTCTTCTTGAGGTAAATCTGAGAAAAACTATGATCATTATCAATAAAATAATCATGAGAACACTCCAAATTTTCAATAGTTTATATTATGGTATCTTGAAGAGGATCTTCAATAATATCTTCAATTAAGGAAACTTTATGAACATATTCAATGGGATCGCTTGGGATGTGTTGCTCAATGGATTCCTATAGCTTTTCCAAATCTTCGTTATTTTCTGTTAAAGTGATATGAGGATGGTTTTCAACAATGTCTCCAAATAAGGGTTCTTCATGAAACTCTTCAACAAGATTGTCATGGATGTGCCCATCTTCAAAATCGTGTTCTGTATTGAGAGAGACCTCATATTCTTTAAAAAGCCGGTTAATCTCTTCCTTTCTTAAAAAAACATGAAGGGACTTCCACACATTCGACGTTGTCTATGACAACACGAGGAAGTTCTTCAATGGGAGTATCATGGATCTCCTCTTCACTTAAATGTTCAAGAAGTGATTCCAAGTCTTCAATACTTTGTATCATGGCAAAATGTCCATCATATGTTTCCATGTGATACTTTGTCCAAGATAGGTAGAAGGTAGATATCTTTTCAAGGAATTTTTTCAAACCATTCATACTACCCCTACCATCATGCCACTACTCTAAAAACATCCAAAGGAAACTTGGAAAGGAGGTTATACATTTATTAGGAAGGCCCTAATAGAACCAACAACCAGCATCTCCCTGAAAAGTACCAGCAAACATTTCCATCATATTGTCCTCATAAAGAACATTGGAATCAGCCAACAATTAAAGGAAAGACTTGATATGCCAGATGGCCGAATCACGATAATTTCCGTGCAAGAATGGAAGCCATTTATATACATCCCCCACATCACGACCAAAGTTAGAAAAACCCGAGATGTTTGAGAAATCGATAGGATGAAAAAGTCCAGCTATCTGGGCACCATACTGTTCCCTTAATTCATCCATATAAGAAATAAATAGTATGCATTTGAATTAACAATTGAACCTTGTACTGAACAGATGGAGCTGTCAAATGATGAGCATTTAAAGGTTTTAATATGTCGCATGGGCTCATCTACACACAACAAAACTTCACAAGTTTATGAGATAACATGGTTTTATCCCTTCAATGGAGTCGCCATGTGAGAAGAAAAAATACGCATTTAAAACTTTCTCACAATTTTTTTTTTCTTTTCTTTTGTAAATTATTAAAAAGGAAAAAGGTCAGTAGAGTCGCCAGATGAAAAATTTAAAAACGAATATTAAAAATTATCAAACAAAGCAAAAACAAAAAGAGAAAACAAAAGTCATACTGCGGGAATAAAAAGATTTATCCTTGGCAATGACGCCAAAATGTTGCCGCCTAATTCGCACCTTGAGTTACGTGGTAGAAATCTTCAAGCCACTGGGTGCAAGAGTCAAGTGTTGTAACTAGATCTTGACTCCTTTGTCTAGGCTCTCTCCTAGTGGAGCCAAGGGGTGTGGTCCCTAGTAAAATAAGCTAAGGTGTTTAATCTATAAATAGAACAACTAGTCTAGGAGATGATAACATTAAATACCCAAACTGAGATAAACTGCAAATAATTTATATAACTAGCATTTAAAATATCATTCCAAATAAAAAATTGATTAACTTAAGCATCAAACATAAATGGAAATGCCAGATAGAGCAGTGCTAATGGAGTGCTTGTAAGGGGGTTGCTAGTGAAGTCTTAAGAACTACTGCAGTTGTCTCGGTTGGTTTGTTTTAAAATTATTAAATGAGTAGTTAGGGAGTGGGTAAATTCTTGGTCAATTTTATTAAGAATATGGTAATGATCTTGTTATTACAAGGGAAAAGGTATTCCAAATATACCCAAGGGGTACGAGGAATATGTCTGGATTTACCAAAGAGTGGCTCTCACAGTGACGTGTGGGCTAGATAGAGCTGTGGGGTTGTGTTCAACACTACACCAAGCATGGGTGTAGCCTAACGAAGCTCCATGGTCAATTTCTAGTGGTTCCCGCTTCACTTGCAAAATTTCTCCACAACTTGGTAAGATCGAATGAAGTGTTGAATTTTCACTCTAGGATTAAATTGAAGTGTTCAACTAATTACTAGTCACTTCAATCCCTTTCTGATTGTCCCACCGATCCAGCCAAAGGCCTGCAATGGTCGCAAGAGAATACGGGGAATGAAGCCTTGTAAATTTTAAGAACTAAAAGTGGGTTTTTTAAATCACAATGTCGATACTCTCGTTACCGAGAACACAACCAAATATGGTAAATTTTACTTTATAAATTGAAAGAAATTACAAAAAATAAAAAAAGCAAATCCCCCTTGGGGGGATGGGGTGTGGGCACTTGTTTTCCCAGTTGCTTCTCTCTTTTACAATGATGTAGGATTAGAAAATACTTGTGTTCCTTTGTAGAATAGGAAAAACAAGTTTTACAATATTAGGGCCTTAGAAAATTGGCCAAAGAAAGAGTTGTAAGAAAAGGGATCTTTGGATGGCTTGGATCTTCGAAATTTGGCCAAAGTGCCTCTCTCTTTAATCAACTTCTGATGCAAAAAAACAAGTAAACATCAATCAAATATGTCAAATTCTTTATTTAAACAATACAAATTTAACATATAATTCAAGTAACTTTTAAAAGATAAAAAATCAAAGTATTGAAAAGTACTTGTTTAAAGCTAGATTTATGAGTTTTAACTTTCAAATCGGATCTAACTTTAATGATAAATGAAATCAGATTTATTTATTGATCTATTTTAATGTACTAAACCAAATATCAATTATCAAAATAATCGGTAACAAAAATGAAATTTTTTGTAGAATGAGAGAAGATATGAAGAAGCTTGATGTCGGAATATGGACAATGGAGTTCTTCACAATGGAACAAAGAGGGACTATGTCTTTCTGCAATTGTTGAAAAGAAGGATGATGTAAGCAAACTCAGCCTCTTCTTCAATCTACATAACCTGCAACTAATACAAAATACTTGCACAAAAATGGTTAAGAAATTTGGTGCCACCTGCCACAGAAACTCAAAAAAACAAGATTATTAAACAAAATAAAATGTTATTCCAAGATATACGAAACAAATAAACAGTAAGATCTTCAAGCAAAAAAGCTTTTAAACCTTATGCTACCAAAAAACAATTCCCCTTCAATGGCCAAGCTTAACCAAAGAGATGCAAGAAAATGAACACCGCCGATTACTTCCAGAGCTCAAGACAATATTCATCCACACATAAAATCGCTACAGAGTTTTTGATCTCCAAAGTCTTTTATTCAAAATGATAGAAAAATATTACAATAGCATGTAAGCAGAGGTTCCGTACAATTCTCCTCTGTCGAAATGAAGAGAACTTGCTCTCTTAAATAGAAAAACTCAACATGAGGGGGTGCACTTGCTAAAGGATGAGCTTGATAGCTTGACGTGAATTGGATGTGAGTTGGATCTCCATGCTTTGGAGCATAAACAAATAAATTACCAAAACGCCAAAAGCTTAACCTCAAGCCAAATCTTTCTTTCTTGGGAAAAGCGCACCTCTACTGGAAAAAAATCCAATTTGATATTTAGCAACCATTTCTTTCCTTTTGGTGACTTGTAACTCTTTAGGAATAATTCTATTGACCTTTGCCAACTCATGGAATCAATTTTCGTCAAGATTGCAATTTTTTATGAGTTGTCGAACTTCTCATTTTTTCCAATTTTTTGGTCTTTTTTTGGGTTTTTCGAGTAATTATAAATTTTGGAGATAAATAATTACTCAAAAAATTAGGAAAGTGGATCTAGGGGTTAAGTGGTTGCTATGAGTTATAAAATGAACACCCCCATGGCAAAAACAACCTCCTAACCACACTTTTATGACTTTTTATATTTTCACAATTAATTTATTAAAAATAAGCCTGTAAAATCGGAAGAAAAAAAATTCCCGGAAATTAAAAAAAACTATGGGGGACTTGGAACATGTTCATAATGACTCAAAAATAATGATTAGCATGGTAATATACATCGACACATAGGTTTTAATAACCTCCTAAGGGTTAATTACTAAGGCAATTATTCCAGCTTTGGAGGTTTGGGTGAAAAACTAGAAAATTATTTATCGCTTAAAAACATTAAATAATTACCAAGGAAAAAACACCTTAGAATAATGCATTAATGACTAAGTCCTAGGAAACCAAACCTTTTACATAAAGTCATGATGCTAACTCGTTTTATTACAATTCCCCATGGGATATGAACATGTTAAAAAATTTAAAAAAAGGCCTAGGAAGGCCTGCAAGGACTTCTAAACTTGAAATTTGAACAAGTAATTGTTCATCTTTGGCGGCTCATTTTAGAAATCCAACTTAGTGCAACTTCGTTGGTAACAAGGTGATCATATTTAGGACGACAGAGGAAAGGAAACTAAAGTCGCGACCTACGATATCCAAGACTTCCGAAAGAACTCAGATATCACACCAGTCAAGGATACCGGCACTTTAGACCAGTGAAAACACAAATCCCAGGGGGCGTCCCTATGACCAAGAAATGCTAAAACAAGGAAAATGAATTAGTAACGGAGGGAAACTTGGTGGAATCTCTTAGTAGGATGGTTAATTTGGGTTTAAAAGAAAAACCAAGAGATTCTGAGCATCCAGATGAAAAGCCCCAATTTACCCTAAGGTTTATGCATAAAAATTGGGATCTAGGTCAAAATGATGAAATTAAGTAAAATTGGACACTCAGATTGATTGTTGGATGCAAGATTAAGTGAATGGAATTGAAACCAACAATACCTAGTTTGCGGTTCTTGGAAATACCCACTTTCCCCAAAGGAGGTGTTTTTCCCTAGTAGTTGGTCAATGCCTTGGATGGGCAAATGGAGTCCGATTAAGACGAAAATTTAAACTTAGGGCTTTTATGTTAGTTCCAAGGTGGGTTTTAAGTTTTATAGCTAGTCGCAAGCTAGAACCTATTGATCTACGAGACGAGAGTTTTAATGTAATGGAATGATGAGCAATGCATATACAAAAAATAAAAGAAGAGAAACTCACCTGTGAGACATACCTAGATCTTGTAGATGAGTTGAGAAGAGATGAGAAATGTCGCTTTTCAATCGAAATGAACGTTTTCGGAGTAGATCCCAATAGAGTTGAGCATCAGCCAATCACCCTAGCACTCCCTTCTACTTGCCAAACCAGAAAAAAAAAATGGTAAGGAAAACGAACGAGATTTGCAAGATAAAGAAAGAAAAAGGTAGTAAAAGTTCATACAAAAGAGTTACTCCCTAAACTAGACACCCAAGAGCGGAGACGGGATGAGTTTCCCCACAGTTACGTCCTCTCTAGCGTGCCTCTTCAACCTACAGAAAAATGGGTAAAGGAAAAATCCAAGATATATCCTGAATAATGCTCAGTATAGAAGAGTAGTAATGTCAATCATAGTTACATATATCGTGTCGACGAATATATCGCCAAGGGTCTGGAATGTAACTTATCGGCAACAACGGAGAAAATATCAGAAAATATGGGCAAATGTTGTAAAGCATAAAAAAAATACAAAAATAACCATTTTTGTTCAATGTTTTTAACATTTAAAGCAACAACAACATCAAATAAACACATTGCTACATAAATATGAAAATACAACTAATCTATAAGATGCATAAGATGTTAAATGGTGGATCATGATCACATATCGACTATAAACTGAAAATACTGAAATATGTTCCTAATGGAATGANAGAGATGAATCATCATGACTCATGAGGCATCTAGATACTACATAATACAATGATAAATAGTAGGAATCATCGATCCCCTCTACCCCTTTTATAGGCAAGAGGGGCCACTCTTCTCTGGAAGCAGTAGGGGGTCCTGTAGGTGCTTTGGATGAGTTAGGCATCAAATTGGAAGTTCCAACTACTCAGGCTATGGTGGAAGGTTCAACTACTCTACAATTTTGATGAAACTTCCCATGTTTAATGAGTGAAGGGTACATTTTTATTAAGGTCATGATAAAAGATCTCAACAGTCAATGCCACCAACATCAAGGTACAGAGAGGGGTTGATGTGCTTGATTAAATGCCAATCCCATACCCTCATACTTGATCAAATCCAGTGGAATTGTTCAAATCTTGAAATCTTGAAAACTATTAAGTTTGTTGAGTTCTAAATGGGATTTAAAATTCTAGTTTTTGCATATGAAGTCCGATGACATTGGAACCACTCTCAAACATCCTGAAACAATTAATGGTAATGTTAAAAATTTAAGTAAAATGATAGAAAATGAAAGTTAAGGAGAATGTCACTTTTACTTTTAGAATTTAATATTACCATTTATTACTTTAAGATTTTAATATATTTAGTTTTAATAACACTGCCAAAAACTTAACCCATGGATTTATTTCTCAAATTTCATGCAAATTTTTTTAGCACGACAATATTTTCCAAAATATCCTGATATATTGCGACAACATTGAATATATCACGATATATTCAAAATGTCGAAAATGTCGCGATTTTTTAGTGACGATATATCGCCAAGGGGAATGACTCACGATATGGGCGATATATCGTCGATATATGTAACTATGATGCTAATCATCAAAACATCAGATCAATTCCACGAAATACACAGAGAGTAATCCCAGACAATAATCTCTTTATTCAAATTCCGGTGCCAAAGCTCATGAATTACAATGGGGTCACCTCTCTTAAATAGTTTTAGAAAGACATAAACCCTAACTCACTTTATCATCCAACGGTTGAGATTAAAACATCATCAACTGTGGAGATCAACAATACATAACTCATCACATGAATCAAGTGACTGATTCAACAAAGGGGGTACACTTTGCTCAAGGATGTCTATCCTAAGTCAAACTCAAAATATAACATAAAGTGTGATACAATAATACACTAAGGGCAGTCACTAGGGGCTTAATTCACCCTAGGCCCCTTAACAACTTCAAATCATATCATTTAACAGTGACATACATCAATAGCCAATTAGAGGTGGCACCCTCTAGGGGGCTTTCCTCGCTGGCCGGGCCATAATAAAATAATCCGGACATTTGCTGACTGAAAACTGCTGGAGGATTGTCTGAGATGGTGAGAAACATCATCTGCCAAAATTCCAAGCCATTTCTTTGACCAAGGAGGCCACATCGATTTTTTCAGTGATTTTCTAGTTCATTTTTTTCTAGTACAATCTCTGGAAACTGATAAATCTCCCATAACTCTGTCCAAGGTGCAAACTGGGAAAAATTGACAGCTCTGGATGATCTAAAGACATAGAAGAATGGTATAAGTGACTACTCATACCCCTTGTAGCATTTCTCTGCTCTAGGAGAACGAATCATACTGCCATCTGGAATAAAAATTAATCATTTGGCGAATAATTAAGTGATAATAATCACTTTTCTGGAGGGTCGGGGCCAAACTCTCTGAAACCGTAGTATTGGTCCTGGGCATGTCTGGAACAAATATAGACCATGTTGTATTTTTGAGTCACTGCCTTGGGTACCATGATTAACTTGGTCAACTGGGTTGACCAGGTCAAAGTACCTAAAATCAAGGTGAGATACTATATCAATATGATCCCGCAACCATCCACGGTAAGAAATGCTCCAATGTTGTATATCAAAACCAAACTTGAATCAGGTATTCATAATCATGGTGACTGGTAATAATAATAATAATATGTACTTTTGCTTCTGATAAATCATAGAATCGTTTGGAAGTCTGCTTGTTCATGCCATACTTACAAAGCGTAAAAGATGTGCTACAGATGAGTGAGGATGGAAGAACAAGGTTAAGGCAAGGGGAAACGACTTTTGACCGACTTTGACTTAGTGATCTTTCCGAATGATAACCAATACACTATACCAAGGTGACATATACATGATGGATGAACAATAGGGAATGGTGGTGTCTCACAAGTGGATGAGCTTATCTGAAAAAGTGTCCATTCAACCTTAACAATCATGTCTAGGACTCACATCCAAGCTAAAGAACAAGCTTCGTGAGGATCTTTTCTAGGATCCTTGCGTTGAGTACACAAGAAACTGTAGTGAAGAGAGATCCTAGGGGACAGTTAGAATTAGCTGTCCCTTACTCCATCTCACATCAAAACCCTTAGGCTCCGTGAGGAATTAATCATTACATTTCAATAATACAGCCAACAGTCTTTATATTTAGCATTTGTTTATCCACTTCTTTATTTGGGCCTTTCACAATTTCATTTCATAGCCTTTTTTATTTGTGTCTAAAGACAGAGTTTGCAAATTTCATTTGCAGGCTTGCCTTTCATAATAAATATATCATATAACTCATAATGTATGTAATGATGGTAGACATATTGTAAATTTTCCTTTAATCTAATGGACACACCAACCCATCTCAGTTGCTAGTGAGATAATGGTCTGAATGGAAGAATACCTGGCTACTGGGGCGAAGGTCTCCTCCTAGTTAATGCCCTCCTTCTGTGAACACTGAAAACCCCTTAGCCACGAAGCGTGCCTTGTACTTCTCCACGCTTCTGTTTGTTGCATGCTTCACCTTGTAGATCCATCTAGATCCCACCACCTTTTTGCCTTCAAGTCTCGGCACAACCTCCCATACCTGGTTTTTCATAATGGAGTCATACTACTCAACCATAGCCTCCTGCCACAGCTCATATTGTGCAGCCTCCCCAAAGCTGGAAGGTTCAGAGTTAATCAGCTTTGTCATCAGTGCCATATAACTGAGTCTCTCTGGTGGTACACTCCGTCTGAAATATCTCTGTGGAAGATCAACCTACCTGGAATCCTGTACTGTGGACCTGAACCACTTAGGCCTTAGCCTAGTGTCTACCTATTGCAGTTGTTGGATGCCTGTCTCCTGCTACAGCTCATCCGTTGCATCAAAGATAGGAGGATCCTGTCCACCTCACTCCCTCTGACTACCAGAACCTGTGCCCTGTGTTTGTACCTATACCTGTACATCTAGCTCCTCCAACTTGACCCCCAACTCCTGTGTTGGTTGCTACTCTGCTAGTAAGTCCAAAGATCTTCGCAAGGCCCTGTCCTCATCAAACTAGACATCCCTACTCACAATGATTTTCCCATCAGCAGGAATGTAAACTCTATATGCCTTCGAAATCTCGTTGTATTTAACAAGTAACCCCTTCTCTCCAGAAGGGTCCAACTTCTTCCTATTGTCAGCATGTACATGACAATAACAGACAATTCCAAATATGCGAATGTGACTCAAATCTGGCTGAGTTCCTATGAAGACCTCCTCTGGTGTCTTACTCCCCAAAGCTGTGCAGAGACACTTGTTCTGAATGTATACTGTAGTCATGTATGCCTCGACCCAGAGGAATAGTGGTAATCTCTGGTCAAATAGAATGGCCTTGGCTACTCCAACCATAGTCCTGTTCTTCCACTCTACAACTCCATTCTGCTATGGGGTATGGGGTACAATGTGCTCCTTCTTGATCCCCTCATCTGAACAATACTCCATGAACTCATTGGAAATGTTCTCACCCCCATTGTCTATCCTCAACACCCGAATCTTCTTCCCTGTTTGGTTTTCCACAAGAGGTTTGAACTCTCGGAACCTCTTAAAGACCTCTGACTTGACCTTCAAGAAATAGATCCAGGGTTTCCTGGAATAGTCATCAATGAAGGTCACGCAGTAACTGTAACCACTGAACGAATGCACACTCATAGGTCTGCATACATCAGAATGCACCAAGTCCAAGGGCTCCTTAGACTTGCGCTCACTCTATGGGAAAGGCTTCCTAATGTCCTTCCCCAAAGCAGAAACCTTGCAGTGGTTATGTTTCTTTTCATGTACCTGAGGAACTCAAATGGCAACATGTCTCAAATGCTTCAGTGCTCCATGGTGTAAGTGTGCCATCCTCCTATGCCACAACTCACCCTCACTGTTATTTCTGTCGCTGCTGACTAGAGCCTTTCTAGGCTCAAAGTGTAGTCTATACACTTTCTCGCTCCTCCTACCAATCACCCGATCCAAGCTCCTATCTGACCCCTTGGGCCTGATATATACTCTATGGTCATGGAACTTCACCTAATATCCTTTGTCTTCCAATGTGGAGACTGATATAAGGTTCTTGGCCAGTCCAGGAACATACAACACATCAGCAAAACTGAGGGGTTTGCCACACTCACTCTCAAATGGAATAGTGTCAACTCCCTGCGCCTGATACCACGCATCATCACCCAACTCAACGTGGATCCTTGGTCCACCCTCTTGCAAGTCTCTGAAGAATCTCTTTTGCCTAGTCATGTGACTAGATGCTCCACTATTGATGTACCATATGCTGCTCCCTGTGGTGCTTGCCATGCAAGCTATCAAGCAGAACTCCTCATCGAAGTTTCTGCTAAACTCATCCACCTCTGCAGATCCAACCATCTGAGTGTTACTCTTCTTCTTCATGTCTGGGAACTAGGAGGCAAAGTGTCCTTGCTTGTGGCAGATAAAACACTGACCTTTGACACGTCAAGGTTCTTCTTACCATCCTTCTTCCTCTTTTGCCTTACCCTTGCTCTTCCTTGTAAGGGCTAGAGCCTCCTCATCCACAATCTGTGGGGCATTGTTGGATGAGCCTGATCCTTGACTCATGCGGGTCTCCTCCTGCACAAAGTCATCACATAATTTCTGCCAATCAGGGAGCTTCTCCCTAGCCACAACACTTTGACAAAGGTGTCCCATGGCTTAGAGAAGCCATTGTGGGCTATCCGAACTAGCTCCTCATCATCAGTCTTAGAGCCAACAACTCCAAGCTCATCCCTGATCTGTGTGAGCCTCGTGAGATAAGGCACCACTCCTTCTCCCTTGGCCATCTTGGTGTTACGCATCCTCTCTTGCAACACCATCTTCCGGTTCTCGACACCATCTTCCGGTTCTCGTTCTTGCTTTGGTATAGACTCTCCAAAGCCTTACACGTCTCTAATGCGGTCTTCTTACCAGAAAAATGAGGGACTATTGTTAGACACTGAGAAGGGGGGCGAATCAATGTAAAGCCAATTTTACAACTTTTCTTAACTTGTCAAAATTAACTACCAATTCATCATTCCATTATTCTAGCAATCTCATAATCATTTCATAAACATCTTTCACTTCATCATTCACATATCATAAACATTTGAATCATCAAGAACCATAACACAAAAGAACACAACACCATATAATTTTGTAATATTTTTGTATTAGTTTTGGTCCGGCTACAACCATTAGGTAAAATCAGCACCTACTGATACAAAGAGCACCTACTCTTCATCCAGGACCCTGCCTGGTTTCCTTAGACCCTGCTAAGAAGGGTTTGAGGTATCCTAACCTCAGAAGCAAGACAAGCTTGCTTTTACAATTAAAGCCCACTTTCACATCATCTCATCAATCGCATCAACATCACTTGTCTCTTCAATCTGCTATCAACTATCTCTACTCATGCTCATTTGTTCATCATCTCTGTCCATCATCAACGCTTCTCATCATCTCAATCTCTGCTCAAGTATCTCTGCACATCGATCTCTGCTGCTTATCGATACTGCTAGTCATCTGCTCATCAATCATCTGTTTATCTGCACATCATTGATGCTAGTCATCTGCTCATCAACCATGTCATCTACACTGCTGCAATACTACAAAGTCTGCTCTTCAATACTGCCTGTCAAGTCATCAAACACAAAGATCTGATCATCATCAAGTTAGTACATCATCTTGGAGTTCATCATAAGATGTACATCATCATCAAAGTATGCATCAAATGTGCATCATCACATCATAGCATGCAATATTAACATCTTTGCATCAAGGTCTTCAAAGTCTGCTCAAAAGGATGTTTGTCCATATACAAGGCATCACCATAGTCAACAACATCTTACAAATATACTTGTCACTGTTTGCTGCTTATTACACATCCAAGGGATGTCACTGTAAATTTCATTATAATATATGTCCTCATACAACTGTCTGTACAGTAGTATTAGGAAGTATGCATCAACCTCGTAGAATTTGCATCAACATCATTCAACTTCACACTTCTTGCACAAATATACTATTGTATGATATACTTTCTCCACTCATACATCAATATACAAATATACTGCTATCTACTGTGCTTACATAATCATCATCATCACTATTTCATCTAGAGTATATCATAGCATACATGTTCATCATAGGGTGCACAACTCATCATAAGGTACACACCATCATATATCATCAGGTATCCAATTCCATAGGCTATGCATCATCATATACAAGTGTCTATCAAGTAGTATCATCAGCATACATCATCAGGTATCATTAGTATACCCAGAACTTCATTATCACTAGTGTAGATGCCTTCAAAATACCTCTGAGTTTCAACTTGACTGCAAAACAAAACTTGTCCACAAGCTTGATGACTATAGAAGGGCTTCAAGAAACTCGGGTCTGTTGTCTAAAGAAGTCTGTTATGTCAACACTACTCATGTCCTGTCATCAAGAGATCTGCTCATTTATTACTCATGCCAGTCTGCTCTATATGCTTAGTCAAAACAACTCAAGATCAGCTCACTGCAACCTGTGTTCAAAACACAATCATTCAACTTTACAAATTTAGACAAATATGCTCTTTGGGTTAAGTACAGCCCTTATGCACAGTCAAGTTCTGCTAAATGATCAGCAAAATGCAGCCATAAACACACCTCAAAACCAGTCATAAGCAACCTACTCTTGAAGTCAGACTCAGTCCAAAAGGAACTCTCGAACCCAGTAAAAAACATACAGTCAAAGATATCGCATTCAACTCAGTTAGAACTTAGTTACAGTCTTATTTAAATTCAGTCACATGTTTGAGTTGCAAGCAGTAACAAAATACTTTCAACACATAGTGAAGGTGTGTCCTTGAATTCAGACAAAGACTGCTTTTTGTACTCGGTCCTTAATCAGAATTTGACCGTCATAACGCACTCAATAACAGTTTTCAGACTTGTCGTCAAAGATTGAAGCAAGATGCTTGAACATGACTTCAACTTGAATGTCTCAAATGATGCCTTCACCTCTGGAGCTTCCTTGGTGGACTTGTTACTTGTTTATTTCAGACATATTACAGTCCAAAACTCAGCCTATCTTTGACCCCATTTTCTGTTTAAATATAGCCCCAAAAAAATCTTTCTAGGCCTCATTTTTCAGCATGTTTTTCCAAAGATAACAGTCCCAAAAAAAAATTAATTTGACCTTGGAAAATTTCAGCTTTTCACAGGGCCGAATTTCCTCAGTAGCAGCCTCAGTAAACCTGTTATACACGAAAATTTCAGAGATCCAATCCACTCCACAAATCTGCAATTACTATCTGCTGCTCCTTTAATCTGCTGCTGCACATAGTCTGCAATTCGGGCTGCTCCTCAGTCTGCTGCTCAAGAAAAAAAAACACCACAAAAAAAACTATCTTTTCTCTGCGGCTGCCTCAGTCAACACCTCCAAACCTGCTGCTGCCACCTCCGAACCTTAGTCAAAAATTCTCAGAGCTCCTCCGAATTTTACACTTTCAAAATGAAACTACGACTTGGTATTTATACTAGTTTCCGCCCAAAACAAAAATCATTTTTGAGCCGACTTGTCATTTATGTATTTTTTTTTATTATTATTTATTTTTCTTTTTGAGCCGACTTTAAGGGATGGTGTGGGGCTAGTTGTTTTATTTAGTATTTTAATTTGAATGGAATTGTGTCACACATTCTTCAAAGGTCAACCCTTAGGATTTGTTGCATGTACTTTATTAATTTTTTTTAATTTGAAATTGAATTTTAATTTTGTCACAAAGACAAACATCCTTCATTCAAAGGTCAAACCCTACCATGGTTTTAGGGTGTACTTATTTTTATTCCTCCCCATAGTCAACCCTTCTTCAACCTTCACCCTTACCATTAAAAATGGTTTTAGGGTTATCATTAAGCCTCTAGGGCTTCCATACACATGGCATGCTATCATCCCATATGCAATAGTGTGATCATGGGCTCTAAGCTCGTCAAATGCAAGTAGTGGACTCGTCACTCCATGACCTTTGCAAGGGCATCGGGGTCTTCATCAATATTTCCATCAAGTCATCAAGGACCTCTACGCCATCAATTGTTCGTCCAAGGACTTCTTCATCAAGCCAAGGACATGTTCATGGGTTCCATAACCTATCAAAGACCATACAAGGCCACCAACGTCAACGTCATATAAGAGCTCCATGACCCCAACAAGGGTTTTAAGGCCATCAAACCACTAAGCGTGGGTCCAAGGACTTCTTCAGGGCTTCTTGGTCTTAATCAACTACCTCAGGAGACCTCCAGGGGTTATGATATAACCTGTGGGGTAGATGGGCCTTCTTCTGGGGTACCTTGACACCATCAGAGCATAAATGACCACAGAATGGGTCATTAATGCTTCTCCAACCCATCTAGGGCTTCTCCAACTTCTGTAAGGTCTTCAGGACCATCTCCAGGGTCTTCAACGTCGTCAACAGAGTCTTCAACATCTACAGCAAGGTGGTGGCATCAAGATCCAGCTTATGGGTACAAGGACTTTGTCAACTGGGTACTGTTGCCGCCTTCACACACCTGGGTCACGTGGCAGAAATCTTCAAGCCACTCGGTGTGTCCTTGGGGACAAGTCTCGAGTCAAGGCTGTCACCTTGTTCTTGACTCCTCCGTTTAGGCTCAACTCCTAACGAAGCCAACGGGGGTAGACCCTATTAAGTTACTAAGGATAATTACTTAGTGTTTGTGATGTTAAACTGAATGAGTTGCTTAGGAGTTTGCAATTTAACTATAGATGATCAAAGATGGCAAGATACAAAAGATGAACACACGAAAGCACAATGCTGAGACACAATATATATATAAAGCCAGAAATTAACCAGTGCCTTAGAATGGAGTCAAAAAATAGAATCAATGTACTTGCATGTGCTTGGAGTGATTGTTTTGCGATTGCCTCTTGGTACGTTTTAAGTTAAATTTGAAGTGTGAGTTGATTAAAATTAGGCGAAAGGGGGACTCCAGATATACCCAAGGGTACTTGGAGTATGTCCAAAACTAAACCTTCACGGCTACCCGCAAGGAATATGTGGGCTGAAATGGAGTCTTTGGGGCTATTGTTCGTAACGCACCCGTTAGGGTGTGATAGAGATCGGCGCCTCGAGGTCACTTTTCAGAAGTTCCCGCTTCCTTTGGGTATTTTTCCACTGTGATGGTTTGATCTATGTGTTGGATTTTCACCTGTTGGTTTGTTAATTTGGGAGAGTGAGTCCTAATTATACTAGTCACTCAAGTGCTTTTGATACATCTTGACTGATCGGACGAACCACAGCCAAGTGCAGAGCATACACACTGGAGTCTCGTCAATTTTAGTAAGTTTTAAACTGGGTATTCTTGTTTAAAAGAAAACCCTTTAGGAACCTCTTTCGATCCAAGTGGATCTCAATCGGGGAATCGATGAGGGGTTAATTTTATAATAGTTGAAAAACAAATGATCAAAAGCAAATAGATACAGAATTCTAGTTTTCTAATTAGTCCTACCACGAATCTCTTTCCCCTTTCGGGTCAATCGGGAAGTCGTGGGGTAAGTATTAAGCTTACTTTGAAATATAAAGTATGGAATATGAAATTAATAATAAAATAGATTATACTGCCCTGCAGATTAGATCAATACTAGTTTGAAAAGAAATGAGCAAAAAGCAACAAAAAGGACACCGACGCAAATCCCCCCGGGGGGGTGGGGAATGGGCTCGAAAGAGCCTATTCAAAAATAATTTTATTAACAGCGGTTACAATATCAGAGAACTGATAAAATTCCTCTTGATCCTTATATGGATTGAAATCAAGAGATTACAAGGTGTGAAAATCAAAGGTTCTAGTCAAATGGGAGACCCTTGGGGGGATTTGAACGCTCCCGAGGCCACTTCCGAACAGCAGCTTCCTTTCTTTCTGTCAAACCTGCTAAAAACCAGCAAGCATATCAGAATGAAAGATGCCCAAAAGCACTTTAAGAGTACCTTTGGATCAGCCTACCTTAACTCAAAAAAGATGAACTTAAAACTAGCTAAACAGGTGACAAAGGAACCAAGGAAAGCAAGCTTTCCTTGGGATCTTGGCTTGCTGTTTGTGCAACCAATGAAATATGCACTGATATTGCAGAATATTAAATTTTATCATACAGCAAATGAAACTACCATAACAGCAAGCTACGAATTTTCACTAAAATGCTTGCGAAAATAAGGTAATTTTAGCTAGATCTCTTAAAATTGAACTTTATGTGCAAAACAAAACTAAGATCTAGACTATGAGCTTCGAGAGGATAGATCTATGTTGAAATTACTTTTAAGATGATAGATCTAAACAAAAACAAAGCTATGAAAAGGTAACCGGGTGAAGAGTTGATCTTGAGGGAGGAAGAGGAGGAGAGAAATGCCGGTTTCCTTGAAGATCCACAGTGGAGCTTTCAGGTGGAATGTCGAGGGACCATTCCTTTGGAAGGTTTTGAAGAGAGTGAAGAAGCAAACTAGATCAGCATCTTCTCCAATGTAGGAACCTGCAGCTCAGCTGAGATCAAAGAACTTGCCAAGAAACTTGTGAGATCTGATTAGTACATACACAAAGATTCAAAATAACATGCATATAAGCTTATAGGACATGTTGAATCTAAATCTCTAAACATGCATCAAAGGAAGGAGATGGTCAATAAGCTTATTGAAAAGCACCTTTCCTATCAAGATTATAATAAGCCTATTATCAATCTTGACAACGGATCTACAAGCAATTAGCAAAAAATGAATACAGATACAGGTTACCTTAGTAAAATAATGGCAATAATCATCCACACATGTAATGGCACAACACCGCCTAGCCTCCAAAGTTTTTCTTTATTTCAAATGAAGAATTACAACAGTACAATAGCAGCAGCACCTTAATCCCAATTCTAACTAGCTTGGAAGAGGTTGTTATGCTTGGATATATACAAAAACTAAGAGATCCAGCCCAGGGGGGACGCAAATCCCAAGGAGACACATCAAATCAGCTGAAGGAGAGTCCATCAATGCCTGATCTGTGTCTAGCTGAGCCAGATCTGAGTCTCACTGAGTGCAACTGTCAATCGGGGGGCTGATCTGACTGACACCTCAACCTGTTGACTGAAGCATCCACCAAAACTCATCCAGATGAGCCAAAAACGTGTGAAGGAGAGAGAGAGGG
>LPNX011070618.1:420547-459413 GCA_001517045.1 Pseudotsuga menziesii | reverse complement strand
ACATCTTCAGCAAGGTGGTGGCATCAAGATCCAGCTTGTGGGTACAAGGACCTTGTCAACTGGGTACAAGGTGCTTCAAGGCACAAACCCACTCTGTAAGGGATCCTAGGCACTGCAAGGTGCAAAACCACTTTGTAAGGGGTCATGCCACTACAGGTGGGACTTGGTGGCATCAATGACATCCTGTGGGGCTACTGCAAGTCCATGTTGGCATCAATGACAATTTCATCAACAACTATATGGTCCTTCACTCCATCCATGATAATCAACATGGCTCTAGAATCAATCTTCTTCCAAGTTGCTAGATCTGTCGGATCTGTGGGTGCAACCTTCGTGCAGTCAATGTGCTCCTCTACATCACTGACGTCCAGGATCCTTGTGATCCTTTCTTTCCATGTAGGAAAGTTTTGAGCACTGTGAAGTCTATCCTCGACTCTCAACCGCATGGCCATAGTGAAGTGTTACCTGTCAAACCCTAGATCTCCAATCTAAGTTTGTGTCTTCAATAGATCTGCCCCTAATCTATCACTATCGCTGCAAATCTCTCAGCTTTAGCTCACCTAAGCTCCAATACCATGCAAATTTTCCTTTAATACTCAACTAGGGCTAAACAGTGCATTCAAAATATTTAATGATAACCACACATGAATATCTTTTACATTATGCAGTGGAATATAAAACTGAGAAATAACTCACAACATCACAGCATAAAAATGACAATTATTTTGGGTATGGAAACCCTCGGAAAAACCCAAGATGGGAAAATTGGTGCAGCAGTCAGCTATAGATTTTATTATGAGAAAATATGGAACATTACAATCACTGCAAATTCACCCAAACCTGGCAACTGCAGCTACACAGCAGAAACATTGGACAAACCCCTGGCTAAACCTCAACACCCCCCTGCGAGAGTGTATGGCCCAGCTGTACAGCCTCACACATGTTGATCCGTATGGCCGTACCACTGCTGTACGAAATATGTACGGTCACGCTGACAGCTGTACGGAATGGTACGACCTTCCTCCTGCAACTCTGTCTGTCGACCTGTGTGGGTTCTGTCTACTCGGTGAACCTGCTCCTCGATCCTTCATCTTCCCAGCTAAATCCTATGTTTGACTTTTCTCCTCCTATCTGTATCCTGTCTCTGTCAAAATACAAGTGTGTTTGTCCTCTCAACCATTTGACCTCTCTTATATAACTTTAGGTAAAGCGTAAAACCTAATTTCACTTTCCCTTAAAGTCAATAATCATTTTAATTATTTTCCAAAGTAAACTTAGGAAAAAATAATTAAATACAACTGGTTTCCTATTTTAGAGTCTTATGCATGCAAGGACACTTGCATGCAAGAAGGCCTTTCTTGTTGCTGCTAATCTAACACATATTGCTTCAAGTTTTAGCTGACAACTTCTCAGGAAACTAGGGGGAATATCCACAGTCAGGACCAAACATCGGGGGCAACCGACCAGAGAGGTAAAGGCTTCAAAACCCAACTCACCTAAGCTCAGGAACCAACACCAGTGAATTCTCCTGGCCCAGAAAGATCAAGGCTTTGACAAGTTTTGTTGTACAACTCAGAGCCGCGACACAAGACAACATGGGATCCATCATGCATAGGGGTCAGAATGGAGAAAAGGATCTTCAATCTCACAAGTCTCCATCAGTCTAAGTCATGGGATGAAAACAAAAGTGGATGAACTGGATGGATGGGGACAAATGGCATGGAACCAACCTAGCACTAAGATTTATACTTTGTTCAAACATGGCATGGGAAACAATCTTCACATTGAATTCCTTGATTGATCATAACATAGGTTAGAGCAATATAAAACATATAAGCATAGGTCACCATAAACATCCTAACATGACAAGCATAGGTGTTTGAGATACATCATAGAGCAAAACTAAACCAAGGAAATATACCTGATCTCACCATGTATACCTGTCTCCAACTGATAAACCCCTATATAACTATATGCACCAACTCCGGATCTGCTGCTCTGCTCTAATGAACTAGATCATCACCGAAACCATCTCAACGGAATCCTGAATCTCAGTCCTGGCAAGAAAAGTTCGATGAATAAGGCTCTAGAATGGCTGACGCTATGAAGATCCATGCTAAAACCCCATGTAAAAAGGTAAACTAGAATAGAATAACAAACAAGTCTGCATGCTGCATCATGGAAGCCAAGCTGCAAATGTATGTGTGATAACATGTGCCACGGTCAAAGCCATAGTCAGAGTTAGCGCACTAGTACTCATAGAGGAGTAACACAACCTTCTCGACCTTCTTTAGGACATTAGTTTCGACCACCTTCTCTTGTCTCTAGAGGACATCATTTTGCAAGGTCTTCTTCTAGAGGACGTTAGAGTCCAATATGAGGCCCACAAGCCGCAAGCGCACCTACTTCTAGTTCTAGAGGAAGGGCCATTTCCACAATGATTACCTTTGCTCGTAAAAGGGTTAGAGGGAATCAATAGTTTATTTACTTAATTTCATCATAGATAACTCATGAGTCATGATGATGATCATGAGATACATTTGTTATATTTTTTATGACTCAGGATTCGAAACATGATCCATTTTTTATGTGTGATGTATCTCTAGACATCTTATATATTGGTTTTCTTTCTGTATTCATGGGGCAATGTATTCATTCAATGTTATTGTTGCTTTGAATGTTTAAAAAAATGAAAAAAAAAGAATATTTTTGTATTTTTTTAAGTTTGTCGATTTATTGTCGAGATATTCCGAAACGATGTTTCCTAGACCCTGTCGATTTTTTCGTCGTGCTGATGTTTGCAACATTGGTAATAAATGCATATTAGAACCCTTGTTCATGTTTCAAATGAGTGTTAGGAGCCTTTATTTACACGACGCTTCCTAGTCTTAACTAGCTTTAGAGCCTACCTTACTAAAAGTAAAATAATTTTATTTTAGTCACCCAAAGTCGAGGAATAAACAACAAAAGACTAAAAATAATGATGAAATAGTGCAATTGGCTTCATCTGAATAAAGTGATGAGCTAAGGGAGGACATCATTCCCCAACTAACCGCAACAATGTAGAAGATCCATCAATCCCTTCCCCTTTAGCAAGGCAAAGCTCTCTTGAAGAAGATGACATCATTATGAAGTGTGGCCATGTAGACCAAGAGGAGGGGTTATATAAGAAAAAGAAGGTCCAAGTGGGCATAAATGAGGTGTGTTGAATCAGGTATGACAACCCTTACACGCACAATCCCCTTTTACATAGCATAAACATGAGGGTGGCTAGGAGCCCCTAAGCCATGTGTCCTAATGGGCTCGTCCCAAGAAGCACTAGACACCAACCGAACGCACAAATGGCCCAACATGACGAGGGACTTCTGCCCATCAAGGGGCAATCATTGATGCCACTAAGCCAACACTTCCTAGAATGAAAAAGAAGAGGACCTTCCATGACCAGACCATGGGTCTTAAGCCCTGCTAGACCAACACTTTTTACTAAACAAGACCAAACTTGGCCTTTTACAATGGCAAAAGAACCCTTCGCTTTGGTTTAACCTAGAAAGCATGCTACAAACAATCTAGGGCATAATAGTTGGCTCCAACTATGAGACATGCACTTCTTCTCGGAGTGCATGAGAACCTCTTAATTGTCTAGCACCTACGACCTACACACACATCTAACACCAAATATGTCAAATGCATCGGACGCAGATGCTTTTGTCTTTCCTTGTTCAAATCAAAATGAAATGCAATAAATAAAAACTGCAATGCATGAGTAAAAGTATATGTTGAAATCAAATGAATCTACATCTACTATAGTACAAGGGATGTCTTGAGTTCATCAGATATTACCTGAGCCGAGCATTTTCAAAGCCTAACAATTTACAGGGGATGACAATTTGTTTCCATTTAAATGACTCAAATAATGAATTATTACCTGCAACATTGTCAATTGGATATCGGCCCGACCAGAAATCTTGAGATCTACCATGCTTACCTGGATTTTTCTTTCTTTCATGCCATAGGAAAACGGGGTCACCTTCCTTGAAATATAGTTGGCGAGCTTCCTTATCAGCTAGAGCATGTGTCTCTTTATGTAGATGAACCTTACCCTGTTTTCCACCCGACTCTACCAATGTGTTGACTTTGCTTTGGACGACATCTCAGCCTACTAGTTTTATGCTCTATTGGTGTGGTTGTGCATCATTTTTCACCTTGTTTCCATTTCTTTTCTTTTGGACTAAGTCCCTTCATTTTCCTACTGTCATTCTTATCCCCTTTCTTCTTTGAATGAACTGTGTGGAACCAAGTTATTAGTTTCTTTGTTCGTGGAGCTTTGTTTCTCTACGTCAATCTCAATTTTTGCTGAATCGTTCTTATCCTTTTGTATTTGCTTGTCATCGTCAAAAACTTTAAAGTTTACCAAATCATTCATATCCTTTTGTATTTGGTTGAGGAGATTAATCATAGTGAGTCTAGTTCTTGGGATGTTAGTTTTAATCTTGCCAATTTCTCTAGCAAATGTCCCATATCACATGGAAGATTGGTGTTAACATATTTAGGTGATCCAAATCAAGTCTTAATTTGTCAATCCACCCTCCCATCCTAGCTTTTGAAGTCCTCTATGGTATCATGCGGTACAGAGTCTCGAATGTGCCAAATGGTCAATGGTAAAACATTTTATCTCCTTTCGTCCTTGGTGCATAATGCTTTCAACCTTGCTAATTTCTTTGATTCGGTGAATGAAAAGCTCTATAAAGACCAATTCCATTTTTTCTCATTTTATAAGTAAAAAATGAGGTTCATCTCAACTTCTAGTTTAATGATTTCTAATTTGTCACTATTTCGTTTCACCATTGATCATGATGTGGGTATGATTGAGTGTGCTAACCAAAAAGATGAGGGAAAAAATGATGGCCTAGGAGGGATGAATCATGTATCGTATTTTGTTATTTCATCAAATTTAAACTTGCATAAGTTTTATGATCCTATCGATCTATGGGTAGAAGAAGTTTGCAACAATCAATCTCATCCCTGGCATGATTTCATTTCTCTTTATCCATATCTTTCTTCGATTTTCAAACAACAAGTTATAATGGCTTTAACTTTCATTCACATTACTTACAAGCCATCGTTGATTTGTTCTATCATTAACTGTAAAGAAAGCTCAATAAATTCGTTTAGCAAGTGGTTACATTGGATTTATGATTTTACCTAACACTTGTCTAAACTGGTTAGAGTAGAGTAGGTAGGACCTGAATAAGCCTTCCCGGCAGTAGTATAGAGTTGTGCTGGGTTGTTTGAAGCTCACTTTTGAAGCTCTTAGTGTAGTTCTGTTTTCCTGCAAAATAAAAAATCAAACTTTTATTGAACAGTTATGGTTATAGATTAGATTTATTTTCTGCTTTTCATTTTCATGCATCTTTATTTTCAGTATTTATATATTTTCCACATATTGTTCTGACGACCGGTCTGTGAGTTTGGTATAGCTTTGGACATGTTGCAGGTAGTCAGGTGCATTCTTGGTAGCGGTTGCAGAGCTAGATGGATTGATCGAGGATGTAGGAAGCAGAGTGCGAGTACCAGAGATTCTGAGGTTCTCACGCGCTCTTTTCAGCAGAGCACTTGTCCCAGCTGGAGCTAGATGTTATCACATATATAGTAGCCAGGCTACCATATTCCATTTTTCAGACACAGTATACTTATCAGCGAGATCTCTTACATATGAGATGCTAAGATGAGCATTTTTTATGGATCATGATTATATTTGTGGACTATTGAACTCTACCATGTCAGGACTGAGAGTCTCAGAACACTCAGATTTGAGGACCGATGTAGCCATTTATGTTATTTCAGAGCAGTAGTGAATGCCCAGTGTTATATCAGTACTTTCTCATTGGATAGATGGTGTTTCAGATGGATTATATTGCATGGATATGACTCAGCATTTTATATTGTGTTATGGTTATTATTGCTCTTATACTGATTCTTGTGACATGTATTGACTTGTGGTATTATGATCTGGCGGTCATAATTATATGGACTTGGTTGTATCTTATACTATGTATTGATGTCCTTATTCTGACTTTGAAGTTCTTGATCTATACTCATTGGTTTTTCCCTCCTTAGGGAGAATAGATGTAGTCATTCCCACCATTGTTTTGGCTTGCTACTGTTGGCTCCATCATTTCATTGTCTTCACCCATCCATTACCTTCCAGTTTAATTTTCAACCTGACTGACTTCTTGACTTGTGGCATGGAGGACCTTTTTCCCCGCTAGAACCTTTGTTGGACAAGCCTCCCTGTTTATATTGTGTCTCGGCTCTGAGTTGGTGACAAAGCTTGCTTTTCGTAAGTTGGATAATATGCCTAAATCATTCTGGTCGGTTGTCCCGATATTTGGCACTATGAAGAACTCCCCCTAGTCACTTGAGATGTTGTTGGCTAAAACTGAAAGCTCATGTATTACTAGTATTGAATTATTGAATATGCGCCCACGGAAATTGAAAATGTAAAACCGTGTTTCTTAACATATGTAAAAAGGGCAAGAGCATTGAAGTGCTAAAATACTCCTTGAAAAGTATAAGAAAAGGTCTAAAAAGCAATGGTTAAAAATATGCTATATCAAAAATTGCTAACCTTATTTAAAATAAATATGTCCCGGATGAAAGCTGCGATTAGCTGTGCTTTTAAGCACTGGTGAAGTCCCAAAAGGGTCATATAGGCCAAAAAGGCCATGGAATAAAATGCGGTCCTAATGAACTTGGATCAAGATTGATGTAGACATGATGCCTAAGTTGAATAAGCACTCTTTAAACAACTCACCCATCTGTGAGGCACTGCCATTCCTTGTGTTGTTGTTTGTCCAGCATTGGTTACAGTGAGTTTTCCCTTTCCTTGTCCAAAGTGTCATGATGTTGAGTAGGAAGTCATCCTTTGCCTTAGCCTTGTTATTTCCACCCTTCACCCTTCACTAGCAAATTGACTACAGCTATGAAGTGAGTATAGTCTTGAAAGTCTAAGTCTAAGAAATAATAAATAAAGCCTTATATATATATATATATATATATATATATATATATATGTATGTATTTGTTGATGTACCACCAGTGAAATGAATGCTACTTGTTGAGATTGTTACTTGAATGAGTTGTAAAGCATGATTTAACCTTTTAACACTTGCGGCAGATGGATGTATTCTGAGTTATTATTGGTGTCTGATTATTCACAGATGGTTATCTTGTTTATTGGGTATGATTGATGATCAGATAGAGACCTATGAGGGGTATGAGTATACACCTTAGATGGTTTGGGACTCTCTGAATCCAATGAGGCAGTTTATTTCCAGTTCCGGGCACTTACAGATGTGATCAGGCTCACTCTGCCTTTCTGATGCAGTTTTTCTTCACAGATTGATATTTTTGAGCAGGGAGATGTTTCAGTTGGATCTCCTAGGGCGTTGTAGGGGCATAGGGGGGTGCAGCCACTTGTTTGTACCATTGTATCCCCATCCCAGAGAGCCTAGTGGGCTCAGATTGACAACACAGGCACCCTAGGAGGTTGTTTTGGCAGGATCATGTTTCCCGAGGCAGATTAAAAAATGATTAAATGGCTATTGAAGAAATCGATTTGGGCTACTAAGGCAAGGAAATGACATGGGATCAGTCATGATGATGAGAGTGATGACCTCCACACCTTCTCCAGCAGTTGCAGCTCTTGATTGGGCCCACACCTATTTTTTTGGGCATTTTTTATTATTTTTTGGAGTTCTTTTTGGAGGCTCACAATTTCCTCAAGGAGGCACAAAAGTCAAAGAATTAAATTGTTATATTATTTATTGTGCCATGGGGACACCCAAAGGGAGTTAGTCAAACACTCATTGGACCCACCATGTGCTTTCATTTATTTCTTTTTGAATGGGTTACCTTTATTTGGGTGGTTTAAGTCCACTTTGGTAAATTATGGTTATATTGATCCATGTGTCGTATGTTGAGCTCATCTAAACCATTGATTAGAACATTTTATCTTTTAATCTTAGCCACTTGTTTTGAAAGTGGTTAGGATTTGGTTATGATTGAAGTTCTCTTATTTCTATTTAAAGGAGAGAGCTTCTCATTTGTAAGGGGTCTTTGGCTCTTGGAACTGAATAATAGAAAGACTTTTCTGTGGAATTTTTTTTGGATCTGCTTTGCATCTGATGTGCTCAAATGGTGATTAGCTAGTCTTCAACTTCTTAGCATTGTGGAAATTCTCGTGAGATCTATATTTTTCATGGCTATCATTGTTTTGTCTACAGGAGGGCGTTTTGGCTGGAGCGTTTTTGTAGGGGGACCTCAACTCGCTCGGTTCTCTTCGTCTTGGATCAGGGGGTTTTCATTAGTTTCATTGTGATCTATGATTACTTCATTTTGCTATCTTGTAGCATTCAGTTTCTTTATTTTGTATGTGAAAATCTGATATGGTTGACGTTTGCTCATGCAAGGTAGGGGGCGCATTGATGGCTTGGAGCTTGCCTATGCCATAAAAATCACGAGGATCTTCCAGAATTGATTGAGATAGCAAAGATCGTCACTGTTACAGACTTCTACAAGCTTTTCCAGGTAAGATCCAACAGGTAAGTCTCTTCTTTTTTCAGATCTTATTCGATTGTACCTTGCTTCAATTCAACTTTTTCTAAAACTCCTAAAACACTAAAAACACTAAAAATCAATAAACTTGGGAATAGTCCGATCTTTTGCCAAACCATTTCTAGGTTTCATAGATCGGGCCTCCCCTTCATCAAATCCACTGAAACGCTGGTCAAATTCCTCACAGTTTGACCTAGATCTGATTTTTAAGTAGAAAACTGCATAACCCCCCCCCACTGAAAAATTGACCTGCTAGGGTTTTGAGTTTTTTTTATTTCTGACTTCACAGACGGATAGATCGGGTCCCACATAGCCTAAATCAACCCCAGCGTTGTGCAACTGCTTGACCATTTGGCCTAGATCTGAAAAATTGAGTGAATTTGCCCTAGTGCCCTCACTGCAAACTGGACTTTTCCGAAAGTGATTTTTTCTGAAATCTGACAAGATAGGCTGATAGATCAGGGCCCAAGCACTCTAGAACACCCCCAACGTTGTGCTAGTTCCTCCCGATTTTCCCTACATCTGAAAAATCAGTTTTTAGCCTCCTAGCCCCATCATCAGATTTTGACTTTTCTAGATCTAATTTTTCTTCTAATTTTCTGATTTGGGCTTGTAGATCAGGTCACCCTGACCTCTTTTCTTCCTCAACGCTGAGCCATTGGCCTCCCGATGACCCTAGAACTACAGATCTATCCTCCTAAGCCCTAGCGCTAGCCATCCATTGAGCTGGGTTTCCTGTACCTTAGCTTTTCTGGACCAACTACTTTATGGGTTCATAGATCAAGGTGTCTCCCAGGTGGGTTCTCTGAAAAATTGGTTTACTGCTGACTCCATTGCCCAATGCACACAAGGCACTGATCTCCTAGCTAGCGCTAGCCCCATCTTGACCTCATTTTTACTCCTTTTGCCAACACCTACTGATAACTCAAGTCACCTATCTTTCACTGAGATTGTCCCCTTGGTACTAGGCAGTCCCAACTCTGCCCTTGCTCACCCTGTCACAGTTACGTTTCCCAAGACAGTGGTCATCTCCATCAGTTACTAGTACCTTAACCCTAGAGCTAGGGTTTCCATTTACCTTGCACCTTAAGTACCTTGAAGCCCCATCTGATCTTCTTCTAGTGTCTGGGTCTGATCTCTCCTGTCGGGAGCAGATCTGGGTCACCCCCATTGTTGTCTTGGACTAGGATAACATAAAGTGAAGGCTGCCTTGATTGGCGTGACAACCATCCATTTGGGAGTCTAGGCAGTCGTGGTTCCACCCCTTAGTTGCTTGCCCCTCTACCATCCATCCTGGATCCACCTCACACAGGCAACTACAAGGCGGGTGATAACAATCCTTACTTCGAAAAAGCACATCTAAGAACAATACATCTAAATCCTCTGTGACCAACTGTATTGTATCCTTCTAACCTATCAATATTTCATCTTCACAAATAAGCTTCTCTTCAACTGATTAGCCCTCGGCCCTGATGAGGTTTATCATCCAAAACTCATATGTGTCCTTTTCAAGGGTGATATCAATGGAAAAAACATTGCATGACCCGACATTGTCCTAGAAGCAAACTATTTCACTTTTTGGATCTTCTGGATATTCCACATGGTTCCTTCTCTTAAGTTCTCTATGTAATATTACACAAACGTCGCATGTTGTTGGAATGGCAGCATATGAAAAATCCATTTGTATATTACCACACAAATCAGTAGCCCATTTTCTAGATAAGAGAATGCCCCATGCTTCTGACACATTAATGACGATGATATCCATCAATAACTCAATTGAAGGATCTGCAAGACTTGAATGTTCGTGATCAACGCACAAACTTTTACTTCTCTAAAATCTATGGCACATATGTTTTGATAAGGCCTTGAAACCTTTAATTTGAGCTTGTGCATCGCGGTCAAGGGAATAACACTCATTGAGGCACCTAAATACAACATGTAGTGAGGCAATATAGAGTCTCCAATCATCAATGAGATAAAGAACAATTGATTGTTTAGGTTCTTAATTTCCGCAATATTCATTTTCTAGAGATTAATGGGCAGATCCTCATCTTCTCCTATTGCACATATGTTTTCCCTCGCTTCTTCAAATCCCAAAGGTTTGACTGTTTGATTTCTCATTTCTAGAACCTTTACCATCTCTATTAATGGGAATGAGACTTTTAAATCTTTCACTACACCTGAAACATCAAAACTGAGATTTTTGTCATTATCAAAATTAATTGAAGACTTACCTGCATTTACTTGAGTTTGCGAAAAACCTGTCTTTGGGTACTTTGGCAACTTGTTGATTCACTTGTGGAAAAGCCTTATTTTGATAAGGAATGCCTCTGATCCTATTCTCATACAACCTCTTATTCTCCTCTCGAGATGGCGTTTCTCCAAAGAGATTTGTAGCTCTATCAGCCTCAATGGACTTTCTTTTTACTTCTTGCATGTTCTCATCAAATAAATTGAACTGTTGCCTATATTCAAATAAGTTGTTACAAACCTCAAGATTGTCTTCGTTGAATGGGATGTTGTTCTTGATGCATTCCAGATAATAGGCACATGTTCTTTCGTCATGAAGGGCCTAACAAGCTCTACAAAAGTAAGGAAAATCACTCACCATATTTGTTAGTTCCAAAGATGTAGGAGGCCTTGTATGTCGTGGAGGCCCCTTGTTGAAGTTATATGGAGGAAACATTGGTTGTTGATTTCTTTCCAGTTGCACAATTTTGTTATGTAATGAAGTATTTTATTGAGTCAAATCCATTCTCAACTTTTGGAATTCCTCGAGCAAGGGATTTACGAGATCTTGAGCACTTTCAGAGATTGGTGCAAACTCTGTTTTGTATTCAAATTTAGCTCTTGGTTGATGTAACATATCAGATTTTCTTGGCACTTTCCAACTATTATCCAAATCTCTTACTGTTTGCTTAGTAGCCGACAAATCTTGTGGCTTATTCATAATGAGGGAGAAATGGAATTCACCTTGAAAGGCATTCACATCAGCAATCAACAATGCCACTAAGCCAACACTTCTTGGAATTTAAAACAAGAGGACCACTCAAATGTTGACCACAAGTTAGCCTCCAAAGGCTTCCTCAAAGATAACTTGTCCACCAAGCAAACCCCTAAAGGCTTCTCAAGGGCTAGCACTCCAATATATGATGTCCACATGTCAACCACTTAGGCCCCAAGTAACCTCCAAAGAGGGGTCACTCCACCAAGTTTGTCCACATATAAACAAATCACACATCTAGAATTTTTCCAAATGCAAACTTCCTCCAAAAGTCAAGCAAGGTAACCAAGAAAGGGGTATGTTGTCACCCACAAGGCAAAAAATGATATCCCCACTTAGCATGATATCTGCTTAATCAACCCAAAGATTTATAGATAGATAGATAGATAGATATGGAGCTAAGTCACTTGACACAAGGACACAGGACACGAAGGACACGAGAATACGAGTGTCCGACACGTCACACGGCAACAATGACCCCCGAAATTACAACACGGACGACACATTATATATATATATATATATATATATATATATATATATATAAATGTATATATATATATATAAACTAGAACATTTACAAATATTCAATAGAAATTACTATCAAGACACAATACACATTTACAAATCACAATGCATATGTCAATGATAGACCTAAATGAAACCCCCATTAGCGAAAAGGGATAGACCTCACTCCACTATTGAAACAAGGGGAAAAGGATGGTGATTGGCTTCCCCCACCCCCAGTATTGGATTCCCGCGAGAGGCATAAAAAATCCAACCATAATAGGACTATCTATATTTGATTAGATTACATGAATGGGAGCCACACCCTATTATTATCTTTTCCTATTACTAAATACCCTTTATATTTTAGATTATGTCACTTAGATTGAATGCCATGGGTAGGAATAGAAATAAAAAGTAACCTCCCCTATGTGAAATGAATCCCCTTGTGATGTTTGTGGAATATGCTCCCACATAATACTTATTGGCATGCTCCCTGACCTGATTTAAGAGGCTAAGAGCCAAACAATGTAATATGTAAATGTATATGGAAAAATAATAAAAATACATCACAAATTGTAGACAGAGAAAGAGAAGGATGACAATTTACAAACATGGCGAGCTATAATTACATCAAAGTAGTGGGTTCCCATAGACTGATAAAATTTCTTATTAAGTCATCAAAATCAAAATCTAGTACATAGATGTCGGAATGCCACTGGCAAATACAAAAAAGGGTAGATCAAGAGGGAAAACCTTATAATGCTCTTCACCTACAAAAAAAAATCCTCTTAGAGCTCAATCTTCACTAAAAAATGTGAATGAATGAGAACAAAATTGTTTTTTTACAGTTTTTTTTGGGGTTAGAAGTGTCCTGTTTTAGGGACACGCTGTCTTGATTTTGGGAAATGTTCTGACACAGTGTCAGACACGTGTTTTGAACGTGTCTTAAAACAGCACACATCCAAAACAAGTGTTTGACATGGTACGTGTCCGTGTCCGACACGATGACACGAGACATGGTGGCCTATTTGGATGTGTCTAGTCTCAAAAATATTGAGGCAATAAACATTTTGAAAGTGTTTTTAGAGGGCTGGGCAAATCATTTCTAAACTGACTTCTTCAACAAAGATGCAAATAGGGCTCAAACAGATGGACGTCTGTTATAGCTCAAAATGACACATCTCTGCCTGTGACCACTTTCCCATGTTTTCGTCGCATGTCGACACTTTCATGACGACACTTCAAGAAAGTCATTGAAAGTCACGAAAAAAACACCTAACTTGGAGGACCCATCTCTTGAGTTCTGTAACTCTGTTTGACCTCATCTTTGCACCGTTGGAAAGGTATTTCAGTTAGTTAAAACTTTCCAGAAGACACCAAAGTCTAAAAATGCCCAGAAATACCCTAAAAATTAGTTTTTGATGTGTACGCGACTTTCCTTAAGGAAACCCGGGTACGTATGCGAGTTGCTATATATAATAGTCGCGTACGCTTTAAATACGCGACTTTCTGCATTGCAACCCGCGTATACCTCCTCGTGTACGTGACTGTTGTCTCTACAACCCACATACGCCTCCTAAAAATGTCAAAAAAATACGTATTTTGAAATTTGGGTAGTTTGGGTAGTTATGCAACTGACTCCTTCAGTTGTAACTACTTTGTCTTCAACCCTAACTCTTCATTAAGCATATAAATAGAGGTAGGGAGGTCCATGAGAGGGGACTTGAACTTTTGCATTGTCATGCTGGAGGAATTGGGACTCTCTTTGCCCACACCTTTGCCCTAGAAGCATTCTCCTTGTGTTGCAGAGCTTGGAGGCTGAGTTCCTTGGAGAAGAGAAGCAGCAAAACCAGATCAAGGTTTCGTGAGGTGTCGAACTTGAAGAGAAGGTATACTTGTACTTGTTTTCAAGATTAATAAAGATGTGATGTTCTTCTTCTTCCTAAATCATTGTTCAATGTGTAATTGAATTTATATTTATGATCAGATGTTTATGTTAATCAGAATAGCTTCTCATATTGCTTTGATTATCATTACTTTATATGTGGTCATATTGGTTTGAGGAAGGTATAATTCATTTTGCAGGTCTCTTGGAGCAAGAGGAGCAAGAAGAGGATTGAAGGGCTGCTTGGATCAACCTTCGTTTGGCTAAGGTATGAACCATTCCAATCTCTGATCTTGCTTGTATTTACTTGCAGAACCATTTGCATCTCTCTTTCAACCCCAGTACGTTGATGGCCTCTTAAACCCTAGCCATAGGATACTTTCCTTTACAACAGAACTGGCGACTCCGATAGGGAGAGCCTTGTCTGTTTGGGGTTTCTCAGTCTTTCTTTCAGCCTTTTGCATTGTTTCAGGTCCTTGCCACTTAGGAACACTTTATAAGTCTGATAGCATACTACCCCTGCCTTCCTAAGGCAGTTTTTGACCTTTGGGATTTTTTCCACCCATACATGAGTTGCAGACTGAACAGTCGCATGTCTGGTTTGGGACACGCGACTTTCTATATTGTCAACCCGCATATGATACGCGACTTATCACCGGTACAACCCGTGTGTGCTTGTACACGCGACTTGCTGTATTGTCAACCCGCGTATGACACGCGACCTGTCAGTAGTGAAACTCGCGTATGCCCCTTTAAACAATGTTTTTTCCTCTTTTGTGGTTTTTCTTATGTTTGAAGGTTGTTTGGTAGGTCTTTGGGGGTCCTCTGCAGGTGCATGACTCCAAGGAGTTAGTGTCATCCCTTTTGGTTGTTCTTTATCTATGTGGTAAGCTTTTTTATAGCATTAGGGTTTGTTCTTTGCTCTTTCCCCCCACCTCCTTTGCTTGGCATGATTTTTGGCTTATGTTTCTGGTCAGCCTTTGTTAGTGCTCTTTGTCTGACTTCAGAAGCTTGTTGGTGTTGGTTTTTTTCTTCTTTTGTCGGTTAACTTCACCATGCGAAAGTAGTCAATCTTATGCAAGCTTTCCTTCCAAGTAGGGTTTATACTAACTTTAGGGCATTCTAGAGTTTGTTTGGTGGTTGTATAGCAGAGTTTCTTTTGCTTTGTTCTTGTTATCTACATACTTTACTTTGTAGGTAGTTTTTCTTTTGCATTCATAAAAGAAAAATAAAAAGAACATATAGTGTTTTAATATGCATGTAGATTAGAGTTTTGTCTTTAATGCACTAAATATCATTATTTTTGAAAAAATAAAAAGAATTTGTTCTTTTGTGGCTTTCAAGTTTTCTATTTGAAAAAGAAAGAGAATAGTTTTTGCTTTTTGCATTTCAGTTCTCTTTGTTTAGTCATTTTGTTTCAACTTTGAGTCAAAACACCACATAAGTTTCACGCCATTTACCCTCTGATTAAAAACAGCCCTTAAAATAAACGATATAATTTAAAAATTATTAGTAAGTTTTATTTTATAGGGTCATACACCAACTAGCTTAGGCTAGACTTGTGGATTAGGGAGTTTAAACTCTCCACAAGTATTAAATTTCAGACGTAGTTGGCCAATCACTAGGTAAACCCTTTTCTATGTTGATTGTATCTGGGAAGCTCCTCTCAAACAAGAGTTAAGCACGCGGGTGCGTGGAAGCTTGGACTGAGGAGATAACACTCTGATTCCTTGTCAAAACGTAGACCAAGGTTTTTGCACATCTGGGGATTCTGTCTTAGACAAGGTTTCGGGCTTTGCTACCATGCCCATGCGTACGAGCCAGGCTTGCGACTGTCCCCCTAGACTGTCAATATAGTTAAGGTAGCCTTAGTCTCTTTGACATCTAGGGTTCATACACAGGTACACCGGAAGGCTATTTCTGGTTGACCTTGGACGAGCTTGGAAGGTAACCCCGGTAGAAGGTGTGGGAGGGCGGTGGGTGATTCCTCCGCTTGTGCCTAAGAACATCTACAGGGACGCCAAGTAACTGTCTATCAGCTTTCATTTGGAAAGCGTATCTTATACATGTTTGTCTGTTTAGCTTTAGGAATTTTTTAGTGAGTGCTGTGTGGTTTGTCTGTACTTAGTTTGCCTTCAAGTGTGTGCTTGGTACTTTTGGTTTCCTGTTGACCTCAGACTTTGTCTCCTTGTTTGAAACTATGTCTAACACCCCTTTGAACACCAACCAAGAGATCCCCATGCTGGGAACTCGTTGTACTATTCCTCTCACGGGGAATGTTGGTGTTCCCTTGATGGCCACCCTGAATCTACCTAGATTCACCCTAGGGTTACCAGTGTGGTTGTTTTCCACTCCAACTACCTTGAATGCTCTCGATGCTTCTCAAGTAAGCTCCTTATATCAAGGGCATCAAAACACTGCTTCCCCTTCACCTGTAGTTGATTCTCCTCCTCCTTCTACCTCATGCGGTGAAAGTACTGACACTAGTAACCGGCAGTCTAAAAGGAGTAAAAGAAGGAGGAATAGGAAGAAGGCACATAAGCAAGGGGGCACCCGTTCAACCTTTGCAAGTCAAGTTGAACCTCACCACCCAGCCTCTGTAGTTCATGTTGGGGGCACCTATCCAACCTCTGTAGGTCATGTTGGATCTAAGCACTCAACCTTTGCAAGTCAAGTTGATCTTCACCATCCAGCCTCTGTTGATCATGCTGGCGGGATCCTTCCAACCTTTCCAGGTCATGTTGGATCCAGTCACTCAGCCTCTGTGGTTCATGCTGAGGGCACCCGTTCAACCTCTGTATGTCAAGTTGAACCTCCCCATCCAACCTCTGCAATTCATGTTGGATCCATCCACCCAACCTCTGTGGTTCATGCTGGGGGCACACACTCAACTGCTGCAAAGCATGTTGATCCTAACCATTCGGCCTCTGCGGTTCATGCTGGTGGTGCCCATCCAACCTCTGCAGATCATGTTGGACCCAGTCTCTCAGCCTCTGCAAGTCATGCTGGGGGCAGTCTCTCAGCCTCTGCAAGTCATGCTGGGGGCAGTCTCTCAGCCTCTGTGGTTCATGTTGAAGACAATCCATCAGCCACTGCGAGTCATGTTGACACTATTGAAAAGACTAACCGTTCAAAACACAAGCCCAAGTTTCCTTATAAGCTTTGTGAGGGAGACCACCTTACTTATAAATGCCCTTCTATCGCGGAGGTGCGAAGAGTTTGGTTTCATGGTCATCCCGTTTTTGAACATCCTGAAGTCTCTCAACTACCAGCCTCTCTTAGTCAGGTTGGACCCAGTCACCCAGCCTCTGTAGTTCATGTTGGGGGAAAACTCTTAGCCTCTGTAGGTCATGCTAAGAGCAAACAGTCAGCCACTGCTAGTCATGTTGAGACCGTTGAGAAATCTGGTCGTTCAAAGTGCAAACTTAAGTTCCCTTGTAAGCTATGCTAGGGAGATCATCTTACTCACCAGTGCCCTGCTATCGCAAAGATGCAAAGAGTGTGGTCCGAGACTCAAGAATTTCCTTCTCCTGAACAATCTATAGTTTCTCAACAAAATACTCAACCTTTGGTTGATCAAGTGGTCGAACCAATCTCAGCTTTGGTCGATCCCACTCTTCTTTCAGAGAGTGATCCTGATGTGATTAAACCAATGTCATCTTTGGTCAATCCCACTCTCCCTTCTGAGAGTGACTTTCACGAAGTGGTTGAATCGATTCCATTCTTGATCAATCCCACTCTTCCTTTGGAGAGTGAAGTGTCTGCTAGTCACATTTTCTTCACTGCCAGTTCAGAACTTACTGAACAGGGGCACTGAACTCGTTTCGGATCAACCCCCACCAAGCTCTCGGATTGCTTCCTTTGATTGGGATAGCCTAGTTGAGTCGTGCCTTCCTTCTGATGCACCTTTCCAGATAAAGGTCAAAGTTGAACCTTATACGATTGCTACTTGTATTGTTGATGAAGGAGCCTCAGTTAGTATCTTGTCTGCTCGTGCTTGGCGAGGCATGGGATCTCCCAGCCTTGTGTCGACTACTAGTCAGTTACTGGCGTTTGATAGAGGAACTTGTATAGCCTTGGGAACTCTTTCTCAAACACCTGTTACTTTGGGTGGGAAGACCGTCTTAGTTGACTTCATGGTGATAGAAGACCCCTTGGGCTTCAATATGCTCCTTGGACGTGATTATGTCTATGCCATGCAAGCTGTGGTGTCAACATTCTTTCATGTGATGTACTTTAATCATGGCGAATAAATTGTCACTATCGATGTGTTGGATTTTCTTGATCCGTCTTTTGACCCAACTAGAGACCAGGTCTTTCCTTTATTGATTCCCAGTGTTTCTATAGACACTGCCCCGCCACAGGTGAGCTATGTGGCCTCATGTCCTTTGGGTTCAATTGCTACTGAGGAGCAGCCTTTGTTTTCATGCTTACCTTCTTGGGACTTGGTCCCAGCAGTTGACCAAGTGAGTCATCCTATACAGATGATGGAGCGTACTCTCCACTCTGTTGATCCATTTGAAAGTTTAGGCATGTGTCCTATCTCGGATGATCTCCTTCCTTCAGATGGAGTCCTCTTAGAGTCTTTGATACAGTCTAATCTTTTGTTGGATGTTGGTTCAGTTGTGTCTAAGTCTAACCCTGATTTGCCTAGTAATCATGACCTTTCTTCTTATGTTGGTCTTGTTGAGTCTTTTGACTCTTTCTTTGAACAGCAAGTCAGTGATCCTGATGAGTTTGATTTTTCTTATGAATTTTTCAACTCTCATGATACTGAGTTTGTTCCTGTAGACTCTATTTCCCTTGTTGATTTTTGCTCTTCTTCTGAGGTTGATCTTATTGATTATAAACCCTTGGATCTTGGCACTATAGATTCATCTTTCGTTGATTCTGCCTTGACTACACCTTTTGTAGAAGATAGCAAAGTCACATGTGTTTCTGCCAAAGTGACCCGTATCAGAACTTTTCTTTTGAATATGATCATGATGTTGTTGTTTCTTGGATACAGAATTCTTAGTTCGACTCCCAACTGTTTACTGGCCTTGTCTTGTTGTTCAAGCTGTAACTGCATTTGCATGTGCCTTGCTCGCGCTTATGAGCCTGATGCCGGCTTCCACGCTTTTAGCTCGTTGTATAAGCCCTCATCTTTGTTCTCATCGTCGTTAAGCCTTGTATCATTTTGCCTTTGCAACTTGACACCTTTTACCTTGAGGAGACATTCCTCGAATGTCTTTACCTTGCTCATGTTCCTTGCATTATGCATAGGTTTGTTTCTCGCACTTGGAACTAGTTTCGCTTGCCCCTGACACTCGTCTCCTCGCATTTAGAGTATTCTTTCTGCTCTCCTTCGAGCTCGTTAAAAACAGTAAGGAGGCCGCGAGTTGACTTTTTCGGACTCGTTAAAATTTCACAGGAAAAATATTGAGTTTCTTTAGGCCCAGGTCTATCTCCTCAAAACAGACTTGATTGCCAAGTAAACTTGTCCATTCAGGCTCGTTAAGAATATGTGAATGGACATCCACATTGGTGGTAGGTTATCTCTTTCTCGGACAAGAAAGGAACACTCTCTTTTCTTTGGAATTGAGAAGAGTATTCTCAGGCATAGGTTTATCACTTTTCCGGACCTGAGGTACTAAACTTACGGAAAATGAACCCCCCGGTATGAGCTTAGTTTTCTCTTTTTCATGCTCTGGACCTAAACATGAAAAAGATTCCGAGTGTACTTTATGTCTTTGTCATGCTCGTTAAACCCTAAAGAACCAAGCATCGAGTTTATTGTTGTAAGCCCCATTTCTCGTAATCAAATGGATCTTTCTGAGTGATCTTGACTTCCTCCACACTCGTAAAACTCAGGCTATATGCTGCTTTTAAAGGAACGTTGGGTAGGTGGTAATTTAACCTTTTTCGGACCTTCCTGACTAAATACGAAAAAAATGCGCCTTACTTCTTCGAAAGCTAAGATAGTTCTTTTGTGGTTTGTTTTATACTTTTTCGGCCTCAGAAGACTAAATTGTACGAAAAAGCACCCCCCAGAAGTCTTCTTTGGAGTTTTCAAACTCTTTAAACTATGAAAATACCGTCGAGCATGTACTAGTTCAGGCTCGTAAAATCCATGAATCAGTGCTTTATCAAGCATTCTTCTGTCTTTTCTTTGAGCTTGCCAAAAATGAAGATGGTCCCGAGTTTGCTTTCTTGGACTCGTTAAACCTTTACAAGAAAGAGGGAAGGGAAGTTCATTCACATGTTTTTTACATCATGGCAGCAAGTCTTGTTTCCTTGAACAAAGCACCAGTTTTGAGTCTATCAACAGTTGGGTCCGAGTTGTTTGACCTTAACCCGATTCAGAGTTTCTTACTCCTCCAGTTGGTCTCTTTTCCAATTATATGGGGAATCTGTCAATGTTTCCTACATTGCAAATTTGTTTCGTTGGTCCTTTTGTGTCAAAAGCTGCCTAAGTCACTTTTGTGTCATGCTCACTGTTCAAGGATTAAAACCTTTGTCAGCCATTCTGCAGTTGCCTTGACCTTTTGTGTCGGCCATTCCCTGGTATCAGTGCATTACATCATGTCTTCGGCGGTCCTTGTCATGAGATTCAATACCAATTCCAGATCCAATTAGTCTTTGACTTACCTCGTGTTGGATGATGAAGGATGCCTTAATGCCTTCCTTCCAATGGATCTCTTCCTATCAACTGCAACACATCTTGCTCTAGGGATGAGATTTAGAGTTTTATGATAGTACCTTGGAGATTGTAGTCATCAGTGGCAATTTCCCTCGCTATTGGGTAGTGGGAATACCTTAATGTCTCTTACTCAATGGATTCTTCAAGTGTTCGACTTCAAGTCCTTGTACTCACACTTGTTAGAATGTACGAGGTACCTTGGAGACCATTTTCATTAATGGTGGTTTCCCTCGCGTTTGTTAACCGTTCTCATTATTGACCGGTAATCAAATGGTTTCCTCCATGTTCGACTTCAACTTTTTATTTCCCATGGTTAGGATTCGTACCTTCTTTGGGCGGCTTTGGATTGAAGACCTTGGGCTGACAATAGCAACGTCATTTTGCTATTTCCCAAGTTGCGCAAGACCTTGTTACATTTTATATGACATTTTGCTGAGACATAGATCCACCTTGTATTCTTGTGGCTATGATCGATTGTTGAGTATGGATACACCTTGTTCATTTGTGGCCATGACTCCTTTAGATTTGATATGGCGCCTTTTTTCATATTGAGCGACCATGATAGTTTCATCAGTTATACATATGTTGGATCCGCCTGTATCTTTATGGCGATGATTTGTATATGGACTTGTATGCCCCAGAGATCAGTTTTGTTTGACATTTATCTCTCTTTCAAGTACCTTTGTTGTAAAGGAAAGTATCATATGGCTAGGGTTTAAGAGGCCATCAACGTACTGGGGTTGAAAGAGAGATGCAAATGGTTCTGCAAGTAAATACAAGCAAGACTAGAGATTGGAATGGTTCATACCTTAGCCAAACGAAGGTTGATCCAAGCAACCCTTCAATCCTCTTCTTGCTCCTCTTGCTCCAAGAGACCTGCAAAACGAATTATACCTTCCTCAAACCAATATGACCACATATAAAGTAATGATAATCAAAACAATATGAGAAACTATTCTGATAACATAAACATCTGATCAAAATGACACATCTCTGCCTGTGACCACTTTCCCATGTTTTCGTCGCATGTTGACACTTCCATGACGACACTTCAAGAAAGTCACTGAAAAAACACCTAATTTGGAGGTCCCATATCTTGAGTTCTGTAACTCCGTTTGACCTCATCTCTGCACCGTTGGAAAGGTATTTCAGTTAGCTAAAGCTTTCCAAAAGACACTAAACTCTGAAAATGCCCAGAAATACCCTAAAAATGAGTTTTTGATGTGTGCGCGACTTTCCTTAAGGAAACTCGCATACGTACGCAAGTTGCTATATATAATAGTCACGTACGCCTTAAATACGCGACTTTCAGCATTGCAACCCACGTATACCTCCTCGTGTACGCGACTGTTGTCTCTGCAACCCGCGTACGCCTCCTGAAAATGTAAAAAAAAATACGTATTTTGAAATTTGGGTAGTTTGGGTAGTTATGCAACTGACTCCTTCAGTTGTAACTACTTTGTCTTCAACCCTAACTCTTCATTAAGCATATAAATAGAGGTAGGGAGGTCCATGAGAGGGGACTTGAACTTTTGCATTGCCATGCTAGAGGAATTGGGACTCTCTTTGCCCACACCTTTGCCCTAGAAGCATTCTCCTTGTGTTGCAGAGCTTGGAGGCTGAGTTCCTTGGAGAAGAGAAGCAGCAGAACCAGATCAAGGTTTCGTGAGGTGCCGAACTTGAAGAGAAGGTATACTTGTACTTGTTTTCAAGATTAATAAAGATGTGATGTTCTTCTTCTTCCCAAATCATTGTTCAATGTGTGATTGAATTTATATTTATGGTCAGATGTTTATGTTAATCAGAATAATTTCTCATATTGCTTTGATTATCATTACTCTATATGTGGTCATATTGGTTTGAGGAAGGTATAATTTGTTTTGCAGGTCTCTTGGAGCAGGAGGAGCAAGAAGAGGATTGAAGGGATGCTTGGATCAACCTTCGTTTGGCTAAGGTATGAACCATTCCAATCTCTGATCTTGCTTGTATTTACCTGCAGAACCATTTACATCTCTCTTTCAACCCCAATACGTTGATGGCCTCTTAAACCCTAGCCATAGGATACTTTCCTTTACAACAACGTCTTCAAAGGATCATGGCCCCATGGATTTTCCTCTTGCACGTAGATCCAACCTAGTTAAGGCCCTATCTTGGGCTGAAACAAGGGGGAAGATGAGACTGGAAAAAGTAAAAAATACTTCCTTACTACACTGTGCAAATTCCAAGTGTTTCTGAAGTGGATCGGCCCATCTATTTGGCATCAAAAGTTCAAATTGTTACCTTAGACGCTGCAGGTCTGCATGTTGGTTATGACCTATATGCCACCCAGATTTGAATTTTTTGGGATGTTTATCTCTTTTCTGTGGCTTAAGACTACCCAAAACCATTACAGGGCTGATTAACTGACTGCTAGGTGTCTTCAAACCCTGATACAATAGTTCATATATGACGCACATGATGGTTAATATGTTGACAATCTTTGGTTCTAATTTTCTTCACAACACCAAGCTGTTTTAAGGCCATCTCCATGCCTATTTCACTACCCAAAATGATGATTTAGGGCTGTGAACTTGACCAGAATTGCCACAAACCTGTTTATGGTGATTTTGTGACCTCTTTACCACGATTTTAATGTTGTTTGAGGGTCTAATCATGCCTAGACTTGCAACTTTATGCCCGTACTTCACTTCTTCCATTTTTTGCTCATTTTTAGGGTTTTTACTGCAGTTTTAGCCTCAAGTTTGCCCAGAATTGATCTAGGGCAATTTCATGAGCCTTTGAGGCTGAGCGTTGGTTTTAAACATGCAAGAAGCCCATACAATGGTTGTGTTGCCGCCTAATATACACTTTATCACATGGGGAAGTCTCCAACCTGCTTTGTGTCCTTGGGGGCAAGTCAGAGCTCGGGACCACTGTCACCACAGTCTCCCAACTCCTCCATTTAGGCCAAATCCCAACAGAGCCAAGGGGGGTAGTCCCTACAGGAAAATATTCCTAAGTTTATTAACCATTAGTTAAAGGGATCTTTATAAAGGTGTGTAGGCTAAGGTCTTGCACTATCTAAAAGATGACAAGCAGCCAATGCAATGCAAATTTTCACTTTCAATGACAGTCAAACCTTTTAGATTAACAAAACCAGTGCCTATAAATGAAATGGAGTCAAGACAAATGCCACTTTCAGATGAAATGCAAATCTAGGTTAATTAATCCATAATTTAAGTGTTTTCTAACCGAATGAGATTACAAATGAAATAAGTTGGAAACTATGGACAATCTTTACAGAAATGAATGATTAGCTAAACAGTCGAAGCAATGATAGTCAGTTCAACAGTATAAACAAATGAACATATGAATGGTATCAATCAATTGTACAGTATAAACAATATCCACAAACTATGAACAAGTTATCAGTGAGATAAACAAATGCTGTGAAATAATTACAGTTGTTAAACCATTCAACATATGAGATTACAAAAGCTGAGACAATTACTTGAAATGTAAAAAGAAATCCTTGCTATGAAATGGAGTGAAACACTTTGTAGTAACCTGTTTGTAGGACGTTTTGCAATGTCTCTTGGTTTATTTTAATAAATTTTGAGGGTGTCTTAATCTTGATTTAAGTCTTAAACCAGGGATGTGACTACCCCTACCACCTATCCTCCAAACCCAAAGAGGGACTGTTGTTGTGCTCAAAACAGTGGAAACTAGTCCACCTGTAGCTCGCAGATCAAACCCCGATGCCCCGGCGCTCAACAAGAGGGACGTAAAACGCCTAGAGCCCCCCATGGTCTTCTACCTCCCCTAGCCTCCGAGGTCACCGTTTTTAGTCAGCCACAGATAATATATGGTGGATTCCTATTACTAAGAGCTTATCCAACCCCCCGTCGTTTCTCGGAATACTCTGAAGAATGATGACCAAGTAGACGAGGAGGGGTTAAACAGCTTGTTATCACATATATAGTAGCCAGGCTACCATTTTCTATTTTTCAGACACAGTACATTTTTCAGCCAGATCTCTTACATATGAGATGCTGAGATGAGCATTTCTGATGGATCATTTTTGTATTAGTGGACTATTGTACTCTCCCATGCCAGGACCGAGTATTAGGACACTCAGATTTGAGGACCGATATAGCCATTGACGTTATTTCAGAGCAGTAGTGGATGCCCAGTGATATATCAGTACTTTCTCATTGGATATATGGTTTTTCAGATGGATTATATTGCATGGATATGACTCAGTATTTTATATGGTGTTGTGGTTATTATTGCTCTTATATTCATTCTTGTGACATATATTGACTTGTGGTATCATAATCTGGCAGTCATATTTATATGGACTTGGTTGTATATTATACTATGTATTGATGTCCTTACTCTGGCTTTGAAGTTCTTGATCTATACTCATTGGTTTTACCCTCCTTAGGGAGAATAGAGGTAGTCATTCCCACCATTGTCTTGGCTTGCTAGTGTTGGCTCCATCATTTCATTGTCTTCATCCATCCATTACCTTCCAGTTTAATTTTCAACCCGACTGACTTCTTGACTTGTGGCATGGAGGGCCTTTTTTCCCGCTAGAACCTTTGTTGGACAAGCCTCCCTGTTTACATTGTGTCTCGGCTTCGAGTTGGTGACAAAACTTGCCTATGGTAAGTTGGATAGTATGCCTAAATCATTTTGGTCGGTTGTCCCGATGTTTGGCACTATGCAAAATTCCCCCTAGTCATTTGAGATGTTGTTGGCTAAAACTGAAAGCTCATGTACTACTTTTATTGAAATATTAAATATGGGCCCATGGAAAATGAAAATTGAAAAACTATGTTTCTTAACATAGGCAAAAGGGGAAAGAGCAATGAAATGCTAAAAAATACTCCTTGAAGAGTATAAGAAAAGGTCCAAAAAAACAATGGTTAAAAAATGTTATATCAAAGGATTGCTGACCTTATTAAAATAAATATGGCTCGAATGAAAGCTGCAATTAGCTATGCTTTTAAGCACTGGTGAAGTCCCAAAGGGTTCATATAGGCCAAAAGGCCACAGAATAAAATATGATCCTAATGAACTTGGATCAAAATTGATGTAGGCATGATGCCTAAGTTGAATAAGCACTCTCTAAACAACTCATCCATCTGCGAGGCACTACCATTCCTTGTGTTGATGTTTGTCTAGTATTGGTTGTAGTGAGTTTACCCTTTTTCTTGTCCAAAGTGTCATGATGTTGAGTAGGAGGTCATCCCTTGCCTTAGCCTTGTCATTTCCACTTTTCACCTTTCACTAGCAAAATGACTACAGCTATGAAGTGAGTATAGTCTTGAAAGTCTGACTCTAAGTAATAATAAATAAAGCCTGATATTTATAAGTATTTGTTGATGTACCACCAGTGAAATGAATGCTACTCATTGATTTTGTTACGTGAATGAGTGGGAGAGCATGGTTTAACCTCTTAACACTTGCAGTAGATTGATCTATTCTGAGTTATTACTAGTATATGATTATTCACAGACGGTTATATTGTTTATTAGTTATGATTGATGATCAGACAGAGACCTATGAGGGGTATGAGTATACACCTTTGATGGATTGGGACTCTCTGAGTCCAATGAGACAGTTTATTTCCAGTTCCGGGCACTTACAGATGTGATCAGGCTTATTCTGCTTTTTTAATGCAGTTTTTCTGCACAGATTGATTTGTTTGAGCAGGGAGATGTTTCAGTTGGATCTCCTAGGGCGTTGTATGGGCATAGGGGGGTGCAGCCACTTGTCTGTACCATTGTACCCCCATCTCGGAGAGCTTGGAGGGCTCAATTTGACAATGCAGGAACCCTAGCAGGTTGTTTTAGCAGTATCACGTTTCCCGAGGGAGATTAAAAATGATCAAATGGCTATTGAAGAAATCGATTTAGGCTACTAAGGCAAAGAAATGGCATGGGGTGAGTCACAATGATGAGAGTGATGCCTGCACCTATTTTTGGGCAAATTTTATATATTTTCTGAAGCTTTTTGGGAGACCCACGATTTCCTCAAGGAAGCACAAAAGGCAAAATTTTAAATTGTTATATTATTTATTGTGCCATGGAGACACCCAAAGGGAGTTAGTCAAACACTCCTTGGACCCACCATGTGCTTTCACTTATTTCTTGTTGAGTGGGTTACCTTTTTCTTGGTGGTTTAAGTCCACTTTGGTAAATTATAGTTATATTTATCCATGTATTGTATGTTGAGCTCATCTCAACCATTGATTACAACATTGTATCTTTTAATCTTAGCCACTCGTTCTGAAAGTGGTTAGGATTTGGTTATGATTGAGGTTCTCTCATTTTTATTTAAAGGAGAGAGCTTCTCATTTGTAAGGGTCTTTGGCTCTTGGATCTGAATAATAGAAAAACTTTTTCTGTGGAAATTTTTCTGGATTTGCTTTGCATCTGATGTGCTCAAATGGTGATTAGCTTGTCTTCAGCTTACTAGCATCGTAGAAATTCTCATGAGATCTATTTTTTTTGTGGCTATCATTGTTTTGTCTACAGGAGGGCGTTTTGGCTGGAGCGTTTTTGTAGGGGGACCTCAACTCGCTCGGTTCTCTTCATCTTGGATCAGGGGGTTTTCATTAGTTTCATTGCGATCTATGATTACTTCATTTTACTGTCTTGTAGCATTCAGTTTCTTTATTTTTTATGTGCAAATCTGATATGGTTGACGTTTGCTCATGCAAGGTAGGGGGCGCATTGATGGCTTGGAGCTTGCATATGCCATAGAAATCACGGGGATCTTCCAGGATTGATCGGGATAGATAGGATCGTCACTGTTACAGACTTCTACAAGCTTATCTAGGTAAGATCCATAGGTAGTTTCTTCTTTTCTGATCTTATTTGATTGTACCTTGCTGAAATTTAACTATTTTTCCGAAAACTCCTAAACCATAAAAACCTAAAAAATCAAATAATCAGGGAACCGTCCGATCTTTTGCCAAACCATTTCTGGGTTTCATAGATCGGGCCTCCCCCTAACTAAATCAATTGGAACGCTAGTGAAATTCCTCATAGATTGACCTAGATCTGATTTTTTAGCAAAAAACTGCATAACCCCCCACTGAAAAAATTGACCTGCTAGGGTTTTGAGTTTTTCTGATTTCTGACTTCACAGACGGATAGATCGGGTCTTGGGCAGTCCAAATCAACCCCAACGCTGTCAAGAGGCTCAACACTTTGACCGGGATCTGAAAAATAGACTGAAACTGCCCTAGCGCCCTCACTGAAAATTGGCCTTTTCTGGAAGTAGGTTTTTTTGAAATCTGACATCATAGGCTGATAGATCGGGTCCCAAGCATCCCAAAACACCCTCAATGCTGAGCTGATTCCTCCTGGTTTGCCCTAGATCTAAAAAAATCAGTTTTCAGTCTCCTAGCCCCATCATCAGATTTTGACTTTTCTAGATCTGATTTTTCTGATGTTTCCCTCATTTGGGCTTGTACATCAGGTCTCCCTGATCTCTTCTCATCCTCAACGCTGAGCCATCAGCCTTCCGGTACCCCCTAAAACTTCAGATTTGTCTTCCTAGGCCCTAGCGCTCGCCATCTACTGAGCGGGTTTTCCTGTACCTTGGCTTTTATGGACCAATTGCTTTCTGGGTTTGTAGATCAAGGTGTTTCCCAAGTGGGTTTCCTGAAACACTGTCTTACTGCTGACTCCATTGCCCAATGCATACAGAGCACTAATCTCCAAGCTAGCGCTGCCCTTAGGCTCTTAGCCTTTGCCATCTACCAACATTCACCGATAGCTCAAACACCTTTCACTAAGTCTGATTTCTAGGTACTGGATAGTCCCAACTCTGTTCGTGCTTGCCCTGTTATAGTTACGTGTCCCAAGACAGTTGCTAGTACCTAAACCCTAGAGCTAAGGTTCCCATTCACCTTACACCTTAAGTACCCTGAAGCCCCATCTGATCTTCTTCTGGTGTCTAGGTTTGATCTCTCCTATCGGAAGCAGATCTGGGTCTCCCCCATTGTTGTCCTGGACTAGGATAACCTAAAGTGAAGGCTGCCTTGATTGGCGTGGCAACCATCCATTTGGGAGTCTAGGCAGTCGTGGTTCCACCCCTTAGTTGCTTGCCCCTCTACCATCCATTTTGGATCCACCTCAAGCAGGCAACTACAAGGCGGGTGATAACATTTTGGTGCCGTTGCTGGGGAGGTAGAGGCCTACCTTGGTTCAACATACCTCACATTTCCCTACAACATATCTTTTATTGGTGAATTACTAGTGTGGTTCACCTGGTGACTCCACCCTGCGACTCCACTGAGGATCGTGCCCAACATATTAATCTTAAGTTCTTAGAGCATACCATAAATCGTAATGAATTCGGATGTATTTTTGAAGCACTTGAAGGAAGTAACCAAGAACATGATTGAAACTAACAGACAAATAAACGAAAGCAATAGATGGAGGTCAGACTACTAGTATGATGATGATCTCGAGCACGACTATGGGTATGAATCTAGTTATCACAATCTTTATGATACCTACCAACTTCCTCACCCATGCAATAAAGATTTCTCGACCATCCCAAGTGGACCTGTAAGTCGACATGAACCTAGAAGTTAGTCCTGGTCAAAGCCTTATATCCAAGTAACCAGAGCTGTTGAAAAACAAGACAAACGGTCTCTTTTTGACTTTTCTGAAATACCGGGAGCACCTCATCCTATGCCGAACGATTACACTAGGAGGTTGCCCCAATTTAGTGAAAATAATGATATATCTATTGAAAGTCATTTGGACATTCTCTGGGATTACATGGAATCTAGAGGTGCAAACAATGAAGATGTTTATATGCGAGCCTTAGGAGAATCCTTGCAAGGGGATATTCAACTATGGTTTGATCATTTAGCACCAGGATCCGTCACCGGGTATGACATGTTCACAGATTTGTTAATTGATAGTTGGAGTAGGAACACTGATGATTCTTTAGAGTGTGAATCTAGCAATGATTATAATCAGTATATTGGTGAAGTGTGTTCTCAATTGGACCATTCCTCTCCTGATATGTTCCAAATTATGAGTGTGCCTGCAATCCATAAGAATGTTACAGAGTACTTTGAGGATAATGTTTCAAAACCCCATGCTGAAATTAAGAAGGATATCAATCAAATCATACAAGATACTTTGTTAAAATTGCCTGAAGCAGTCACAGAGCAAATCCTGGATTTGATCTGTGGAAGGGAACCTGATCACCATCAAGAAGCATCCATAGTTGAGCCTTCCATTTGTGAGTCCATTAAAGAGCCTTTATAAGAGGAGCTCCATAGTCATTTCCTAATAGATGATAATTTGAGTCAGTATCCAACCTATCCGAATCTAGATTTAGACCTTGATCATATCACTGTAAAAGCAGAAAAGGTGGAAATTAATAAAACTTCCGTTGAAGAGCAATCATGTGGTCATATTGTAGTTGAAGAAAAAGTTTGTGACGACAGAAATGAGCATAGTGATATTTTTCCTTATCAAATGAATGATGATGATCATTTATCCTCAGTTGAATGTAGTGAACAATCTCAAGAAGAACAACCACATGATGATGATATTCTAGTGAGCGAGCTTGACCTAGAACTTTCTTTGTCACATCTTTCTAACTGGAATCCGTGTCCAAATAATCATCAAGAGCCTCCAAGGAATGATTCTTGTAATGTTGTTGCTATTCCCCGTCATACTTTTGGACAAGGTGATTTGCTCGAGGAGATTAATCATAGTGAGTCTAGTTCTTGGGATGTTAGTTTTAATTTTGCCAATTTCTCTAGCAAATGTCCCGCATCACTTGGAAGATTGGTGTTAACATCTTTAGGTGATACAAATCAAGTCTTAATTTGTCAATCCACCCTCCCATCCCAGCTTTTGAAGTCCTCTATGGTATCATGTGGTGCAGAGTCTCGAAAGTGCCAAATGGTCAAGGGTAAAACATTTTATCTCCTTTCATCATTGGCGCATAATGCTTTCAACTTTTCTAATTTCTTTGATTGGGTGAATGAAAAGCTCTATAAAGACCAATTCCATATTTTCTCATTTTATAAACAATAAATGGGGTTAATCTCAATTTCTGGTTTAAAGATTTCTAATTTGTCCATATTTTGTTTCACCATTGATCATGATATGAGTATGATTGAGTGTGCTAACCAGAAAAGGGAGGGAAGAAATGATGGCCTAGGCGGGATGAATCATGTATCGTATTCTGTTATTTCATCAAATTTAAACTTGCATAAGTTTTATGATCCTATCGATCTATGGGTAGAAGAAGTTTGCAACAATCAATCTCATCCCTGGCATGATTTCATTTCTCTTTATCCATATCTTTCTTCGATTTTCAAACAACAAGTTATAATGGCTTTAACTTTCATTCACATTACTTACAAGCCATCGTTGATTTGTTCTATCATTAATTGTAAAGAAAGCTCAATAAATTCGTTTAGCAAGTGGTTACATTGGATTTATGATTTTACCTAACACTTGTCTAAATTGGTTAGAGTAGGGTAGGTAGGATGAAACAAGCCTTTCCCGGCAGTAGTATAGAGTTTTGCTTAGTTGTTTGAAGCTCACTTTTGAAGCTCTTAGTATAGTGTTGATTTCTGTTATCCTGCACAAGAAAAATCAAACTTTTATTGAAAGTTGTGGTTATAGATTAGATTTATTTTCTGCTTTTCAGTTTCATGCATCTTTATTTTCAGTATTTTATATATTATCCACATATTGTTCTGACGACCGGTCTGTGAGTTTGGTATAGCTCTGGACATGCTGCAAGTAGTCAGGTACATTTTTGGTAGCGGTTGCAGAGCTGGATGGATTAATTGAGGATGCAAGAAGCAGAGTGCGAAGACCACAGATTCTGAGGTTCTCGAGTGCCCTTTTCAGCAGAGCGCTTGTCCCAGCTGGACCCCGATGTTATCACATATATAGTAGCCAGGCTACCATATTCTATTTTTCAGACACAATACATTTTTCAGCCAGATCTCTTACATATGAGATACTGAGATGAGCATTTCTGATGGATCATTTTTGTATTAGTGGACTATTGTACTCCCCCATGCCAGGACTGAGTTTCAGGACACTTAGATTTGAGGACCGATATAGCCATTTATGTTATTTCAGAGCAGTAGTGGATGCCCAGTGATATATCAGTACTCTCTCATTGGATATATGGTTTTTCAGATGGATTATATTGCATGGATATGACTCAATATTTTATATGGTGTTGTGGTTATTATTGCTCTTATATTGATTCTTGTGACATATATTGACTTGTGGTATCATGATCTGGCGATCATATTTATATGGACTTGGTTGTATATTATACTATGTATTGATGTCCTTAATCTGGCTTTGAAGTTCTTGATCTATACTCATTGGTTTTACCCTCCTCAGGGAGAATAGAGGTAGTCATTCCCACCATTGTCTTGGCTTGCTAGTGTTGGCTCCATCATTTCATTGTCTTCATCCATCCATTACCTTCCAGTTTAATTTTCAACCCGACTGACTTCTTGACTTGTGGCATGGAGGACCTTTTTCCCTGCTAGAACCTTTGTTGGACAAGCCTCCCTGTTTACATTGTGTCTCGGCTCTGAGTTGGTGACAAAACTTGCCTATGGTAAGTTGGATAGTATGCCTAAATCATTCTGGTTGGTTGTCCTAATGTTTGGCACTGTGCAGAATTCCCCCTAGTCACTTGAGATGTTGTTGGCTACAACTGAAAGCTCATGTACTACTTTTATTGAAATATTAAATATGCGCCCATGGTTTTCCTGTACCTTGGCTTTTCCGAACCAATTGCTTTCTGGGTTCATAGATCAAGGTGTTTCCCAAGTGGGTTTCCTGAAACATTGTCTTACTGCTGACTCTATTGCCCAATGCATACAATGCACTAATCTCCAAGCTAGCGCTACCCTTAGGCTCTTAGCCTTTGCCATCTACCAACATTCACTGATAGCTCAAACACCTTTCACTAAGTCTGATTTCTAGGTACCGGATAGTCCCAACTCTGTTCGTGCTTGCCCTGTTATAGTTACGTGTCCCAAGACAGTTGCTAGTACCTAAACCCTAGAGCTAGGGTTCCCATTCACCTTACACCTTAAGTACCCTGAAGCCCCATCTGATCTTCTTCTGGTGTCTAGGTTTGATCTCTCCTATCAGGAGCAGATCCGGGTCTCCCCCATTGTTGTCCTGGACTAGGATAACCTAAAGGGAAGGCTGCCTTGATTGGCGTGACAACCATCCATTTGGGAGTCTACGCAGTCGTGGTTCCACCCCTTAGTTGCTTGCCCCTCTACCATCCATTTTGGATCCACCTCAAGCAGGCAACTACAAGGCAGGTGATAACACAGCTGTTGGTTTATTTTAGAGAGTTTATTTTAAATCTTGTTAATGTTGATGATGTGCAAAGTGTACTTTAAAAAACAATCAACGGGGTCAACCAAGCGGTATCCCTTATGGGATGTGCTGGTACTTGAACCCTGGACCTTGAAAGTAAATGCGTGTAGATTGTGAAGCAAAAGATTGTAGCAGAAATAGAAGTTATCTAATTAAGTCCTAAACCCCCTAACCCTTCCGCTTTTCATACCCGACCTGAGTTCCTTAAAGAGAGACAACAGGAAGGGACATAGGATACATGGTGGATCTAGGGTTTTATATTACTCTCTTTGCAGTAAAAACAAAAGCGACAAATAAATCTAAGCTAGGTGCTTGAAATAAAATGAAAGACTTGAAACTAAACTAAAGCAACTATGCTAACCACACAACAATCTCTTTGAAAGAGAAGGTGGGTAAAAATGGAAAGTCTAGGTCTACTTACAAGAAAAGCAAACTAGCAACTAGTGAGCTACTCTACCTCTAATCTAATCTCCTTATAATAGATTTACAAAGCTTTTGAAATGATTTGAGAATGCGCCAAGAGAACTTCTCTTTGAGGTTTGCAAAATACCAGAAAAAAAGAGTAGAGAGAAATGGGTGTTTGGACCCCCCTTTGAACCAGATGATTCTTGAGGCTTTTCTAGACCAAAACGGGTAGCACTTCCTTTCCTCCTATGTAAAACCTGCAATAAAACAACGAGGTATGTTTGCTGGAAATCACAATAAATACTAAAGAAACTTATTAGAAAAGTTAGTCCAGAAATCCAAAAAAGATAGGGCAAAAATCTGATTGTAAAAATACTTGATATGAGAAGTTTAGAAGGCTGGAAAATGAGTTTTCAGCCACCTAAATGATGTTAAAACAATAGATCATAAGCATTTAACTAATATACTAAGGGTTAGGGCCTTAAAACAAAGGCTTTTGTCACTATACAATGATAAAAACTCAGTTTTAAAACACCTGTGAACACAGGAGCGAAAATGGAAAACAAGAAAATAACCCTTCGAGGAAGATGCTTCTTTGTTTTAGATCCCTGCAAATAAACTTATGAAAGTTGCAAAATGTAAACAAAGAGGTGAGTAACCAATAAATCTACCAAAATACTTTGATAAATCTTATTAAAAACTCACAAATGGAAGCAAAAATACTTCTACTTACAAATCTCTCCACAAAATACTTTGTGGAGAGCTATCTAAACTAATACAAATGCAAATCAAATAAATACACATGCAAGTTACCTCACCAAAAGATGCATGAAATGTAGAAGAGAGCTATCAAGAATTCCTCCAAAGATTACTTGTATTAAGCCCAACTAGGGCAACAACATTACAATAGCCAAAGAAAACTTGAGAGAGAAGAATAGAGAAGAGAGGGAAAAGAGAGAGTATTTCGGCAGCATAACCATGCTCCAAAGAATTGATCCAAAAATGAGAGGAGGGGCCTCTCTTTTATAGTTGAAGAGGCCCCAAACCCACTCCCAAATCAAGGGTCCAAAACATAGATCTAAACTCTAGCTCTCCTCCACCCTTAAATCTAGGTTTGTTGACTTTGCAAACTATCCACCAACCATAAGCAAGGGTGCCTCTTCAAATCAATGGTCAAAAAGATAGATCCATGTCACAATGAAGCTTTAACCTTAGATCTAGGGTTTCCATGACTCAAGTGGGACCTCCTTTGACTCAAATTTTGATTTTTATTATTTTTATTGTAGAAAACTGAGTTTTACTGCTTGCTGGTTTAAATGAACATTTAGTGGTTTTCACTTCAGTCGGTTTTGCATAGGGTGGAAGTTACTTAAAAAAATTTGCTGAACAATTTTAAACACACAGTAAAATACTAACAGGCTGAAAACAAATAGACAGTCACACCATAAAAATTTAACTCAAAGATTTTTGGCTAAATAAGCCCTGGAAAAACCCCCACGGGGAAAACCAGTCAGAGAGAGAGAGATTTATTTTCTTCAGCAAAAATATAGGACAGAAATACAGTAGAAATACAACTTATCTCCACCACAGATTTTATCTCAAAATCTGGAAACTTGTGCCCAGCAAAAACAGCAGCCGTACACCCTCGATTTCTGTGCCTATTAAATGCAGACCGTACAGCAATAAATGACAGCCGTACCTCCTCGTAAACTGTGCCAAACAAATGCTATCTGTACCCTCGAAAACTGTGCAGTAAATTAATGCAGCCGTACCTCGATTTCTGTGCAGCAATTAAATGCTGGCCGTACCTCGATTTCTGTGCCACATTAATGCAGGTCGTACCCTTGATTTATGTGCAGACCGTACAGCATTAAATGCAGTCTGTCCTGTGCAATAAATGCAGTCCGTACTTCTCTCAGGTTCTGTGCAAAAGCAAATAAAGGCTGTCTCGATTCTCGTGCCCACCAAAATCTCTTTAGCAAACAGTCTGGAAAATCGTGCCCTTCTCTCAGTCTCGACCTCCTCTCTCAGCTCTTTGCTCTTCTCATGCAAAAATGAAAAGTCATGGTCCTTTTGCCTCCCTCATGCTTTTTGTTTGACCTAAGTGAGTTTCTAATCCAACGATGGAAAAGAGATCTAATCCAATGGATGAGAATCAATGAGAGTAAAAATCCCTTTTATTTAATTCACATAAATAAAATTACTCACTCACTTAAATTTATCAAAAAGTGACTTTATGTTTATAAAGTCTCATTAAGTGACATTTAATGTGAGGGTCACCTTTTTCCCTCTTAAAGTGACTTAGGCAAAATAAAGTCACCTAGGGAACATCTGCCTAGGTACAAAAACTAACATTTATTTTTTAATCTTTTATTTTTTATCTTTTATTTAATCTTTTATTTTTTATCTTTTATTTTAATGTTTTATTGAAGAGGCCCCAAACCCACTCACAAATCAAGGGTCCAAAACATAGATCTAAACTCTAGCTCTCCTCCACCCTTAAATCTAGGTTTGTTGACTTTGCAAGCTATCCACCAATCATAAGCAAGGGTGTCTCTTCAAATCAATGGTCAAAAAGATAGATCCATGTCACAATGAAGCTTAACCCTTAGATCTAGGGTTTCCATCACTCAAGTGGGACCTCCTTTGACTCAAATTTTGATTTTTTAATCTTTTATTTTTTATCTTTTATTTAATCTTTTATTTATCTTTTATTTTAATGTTTTATTTTATCTTTTATTTTTTATTTTTTATTTTTTAATCTTTTATTTTTTATCTTTTATTTAATCTTTTATTTTTTACCTTTTATTTTATATTTTCATCTTTTATTTTATCTTTTATTAAGACAAGAGGGGTGCCACACTTGGGAGATCTTCAAAAATTTATTTTGACCATAAGGGAGAGGGGTTTATTTAAATAAAAATTGACTATGCTTAGCCACCCCCAAACTTAATTACCATGGCCTTATTTGATTTTTTCCATCAAAATCAAATAATTTAATTTTTCACCCTAGGAAATCAAATTAATTTCCTACGAAAAAATACCTTGTCTTAACCAAAATTGGTCTAACTTCCTAGCTCCTGGTCAAAATGACATGGGACTTGAACCAATGGCTTAGGGGGTGTCATAGCATTTTCATTTGCATTCATAGCCCCTATTACAAAATGCCAAGATTCAAAAGATTACATTATTACATCAAAACTTAATTAATTAACCACCAAATGGTAAAGTTAATTAATTAGTAAAAAATAAAAATAAAAATTAAGATCCTGACGAAATTCCGCAAGACTACAAGATATGGCTAGCATGGTCATGGACAACAACTTAAAACCTTAGCCACCTCATGGGCTTAATTATCAGAACGCCAATTCACCACTTTGGAGGATTGGTGAGTGAAAAACCCAACCAATTAAAATTGTTAATTAACAAAATTAACTGGAAGGGGAAAAAAACACTCGGTGAAGAGGACTTCCCTGATAATAAAGTCCATGGTGACATCCTTAGAGGGATGACCCATGCTGACAGATAAAGTTACATTAATTATCCCACACAGGGGAGCGGACATTTCGTGTACAAAAGGGGCAAAATTGCCCTGCTGAGTGAAAAATACCTAGGATTTTTCCATGGTGCAAATTGTACAATATGTACATCTGCAATATACATGGGGTTTCCACCTACTCGATATAGGTGGGAAACAGGCCGAAACTGACTGTTGCTAAAGTGCCCAAAATGGAGGTATGAGGCTATTGAAATACCCCAGATTACCCTTGAACCCTTAATTACCAAAATCATGACCATGTCACCCACTAAAGAGTGTGATCAGAATCACATGTGGGCACCCATACAAGAGGGGGCGTAACACCTCCCATTCATGAGTGTTCAGTATTTACACTCGGATAACCCATCACAAGACTAATTACATCCAAGCAACCTGGTACACTAGGATTTTTCCCACTCGGACAACCTATCTCATTTCCATGTGAGATATCATGCATCAACTATTTCTAGCATAGAACACATCAGGACTGATTACATCCAAGGATAACCTACGAGCTTCACCAAGACTTATCCAAGGATAACCTACAGGATTGATTACGTCTGAGCAACCTACGAGCTTCGCCAGGATGTTACGCTCAGACAGCCTGTCTTCTCTAGCTATGCTAGAAGTCTCATTCTGGATCACGCCATGTCTTCTCTGAAGTACTTGAGCTTCACTTTGGATATTTCTAGCATAGAATCACATCATGATTGATTACGTCCAAGGATAACCTGCGAGCTTCGCCAAGATTGATTACATCCAAGGATAACCTGCGAGCTTCGCCAGGACTGATTACATCTGGGGACAACCTATAGGATTGATTACGCCTGAGCAATCCTACGAGCTTCGCTAGGATTTTACGCTCAAACAACCTGTCTCACCAGCTATGCTAGAACTCATCACTCCCTCTTTCGAGAGGACTCGTTCTGGATCACATACTGGAGCTTCACTGCTCCTCTCTGCATCATATAAAAATGCAAGTCAAATCAATCAAATCTAATTGTAGCTTTCAAAAGAAACATACTCCCTCACAAATAGTCGAGCAAGTGGCAACATATTTTGCCTCGGCTGTACTCAGCACCATGCAGGATTGCATCCTGCCAAACCAGTAGACCATACTAGATCTCAAAATGAAGACGAAACTTGTTCTCAGTGGCACTACCTGCCCAATCAGAATCAACATTACTGTGTAGGTTAGTCTTTTGATTCGTATCATAATTGAGCCCATACTCAATTGACCACTTCAGGTCAGTGTTGCAAACATCAGCGCGGCGAAAAAATTGGCAAACTTTAAAAATAGAAAAATATGCAATTTTTTTCAATTTTTTAAACATCTAAAGCAACAATAACATCAAATAAACACATTGCTACATGAATATGGAAAGAAAACCGATATATAAGATATATAAGATGTCTAGAGGATCGAGATACATCACACATACAAAATGGATCATGTCCTTGCATCTTAAGTCATCAAAAATATAACAAATGTATCTCATGATCATCATCATGACTCACGAGTCATCTACAATGAAGTAAAGTAAATAAACTATTGATTCCCTCTACCCCTTTTACGGGAAAAGGTAATCGCTGTGCAAATGGCCTTTCCTCTAGAACTAAAAGTAGGTGCCCTTGAGGCTTGTGGGCCTCGTACTGGACTCTGACGTCCTCTAAAAGAAGACCCTGCAAAATGACGTCCTCTAGAAACTAGAGAAGGTGGCCGAAACTGATGTCCTGAAGAATGAGAAGATCGAGGAGGTAGTCCTGCAGCTCCTGCTCCTCTACCAGTACTAGTGCCTGTGCTACCACCAGGTTTATC